>BQMF02000751.1:0-136564 GCA_027922465.2 Turritopsis dohrnii | reverse complement strand
GAAACTTTACCTGAAGCGGGATTATACCGCTATTGCTAGCGCCGGGTGAGGAAACATGACGGCATAAAACGACGCGCGACAGACAACAACTGGAGTCGGGAAACGTATCGGGTCGATAAGATATTGCAATACCAAGGTCCAGCGTGTTTTGTACTACCTAGAAGATGGGCCGGAGAGATCTTTTGTACGTGAAGAACTTATGCTTATTCCTGAGGATACGGAAGTACCTCCAGAATACGTAAAAAAGTGGTAGTCTCATAAATATTTCAAAGTTGGAGTTTTTGTTGCATATAATAAAGATGTTGCGTTTTGGGACAAATCGAAGTTTCACGGAATGACTTTAACTCTAGTGCAGAACTTACCGACATTTACACTATCGACATGTCAAAGATCACTATAGCAGAACCTATCGTAGCAAACAAGAACGACCTGAGGTACTACATCGGGTATGAGAAGGAAGCGAGTAAAATTGTTCCTCTCTTGATCAAGACCCCAAAGAATTGCCACTCTTCAGGGGTATCGAGGTATAACGAGACATCTGCCTGGAAGATGGGATTCAACGTGTTGGATGATAAAGCTTGGTGTGATGCCTACAACGCGATTGCTGATCGTGTGCAAGAGCTTCTCTTCAAGACCTTGACAGGTACTGTGATAAGTACTGCAGGCTGGATCAACCCAAAGCTCATCTCCTGGAATGGTAACATCAAAACAAAGTTTATAAACGATTCACCGCCGTTCAACAAATCCTGCAAGGCCACTGGTGTGTTGAAGATCGGAAGCGTGTACACACAGACCCATCACAACCACTACCTCCAAGTCCATCTGAAAGAGTGCAAGTACCATGAAACAGATATGCGTGAGAGCCTTCTCAGTGATGACGATGAGTAGAGACTTCAAAGTTAATGTTGTAACTTTGAAGAAAATGGCAACACTGAAACAACTAAGGCTGAAAGCGAAAGAAGAAGGTCTTCGAGGCTATTCTACGATGAACAAAAATGAACTTACGAGGGTCTTGAGTGGTGAAATAAGGTACAAGCGGAACCAGCGCTCTATAGGAGTGCAGACAGAGTTCCCCGAGTGTCACGAATGTGCACTGAATAGACTTTTTTGTAATCTCTCGAAAAAAGCGTTTGTCAAAAGACAAATTTATACATCGCCAGCAGGTGAGGAGACTGATGTTGAAACCGGAGAGATCGTAGGCTATGAGGTTGACTGTACCAGGCATTACTTCAAGTAAATGTCTCCCACTTGACGTCCATACGTGTGCAAGTTGGAAGTTGTTCATCAGGGAAATTTGTCATCATCTGGTTGATTTCATAAAATTTTTGGATATCTTTTTCTCGAACAGCCTCATAAAGTTCCAATTGATACATAGTGAAGCCTTTCCTATTGGAACGATGGTAGTTTTGGTACATTCGCCCTAGTGTTATTAGTACACCAATGCAAGAAACTATAGTTCCTAACACTGCAACCAACCACACTACAATGAAGCAGTAGCCATATATGACATGTGAAGATATCTCACATGATAAAGTTAGTGTATTGGTGTATATAACCGTGAGACTACCCTTATTTGCCTCAATCGTGCACATACCCATAGTAGGAAAGAGTACATTATTACCTTTCTTCGTTATATCTGGCACTCCTATGAGTTGTCTGCATGCCTGGAGAATCGACAGGTTCATGATGATGTACAAAATTTCCACTATAAATTGGCAAAAAATGTACACATTCTTCGTACAAGTCACAGTATCACAAAAGTACACATTATAAATCGCTGCTGCAGAGGAAGATTCTACACAGCTCTTAAATTTTTCCAATCGCTCAAAGTTCCACTTGAACAGCATATATGGCAACTGTAATGCCATTGAACATGCTAGAATGAAGAATGGAATCCATTGGTAAGATGTGATAATAGTCTTTTTCATGGGCACACATGATCCTCGCGACTTACATAGCACATGACTGCCATCTCGCTGCTGGAGAATTCCAGTCATATCGAGAGTATCAGGAATTCCGTACTCGTGAGATAGTTCATATTTTGTGAGCTCCTCATATATATAGACCCTTCATCCAGCAAGCATTTTGTATGAATTTGTTCCCTACATCCCAACCTAACATATTGCAATTCATGCCATCTTTGTACCAACACCATGCCGTTATGAGAGTTGTCAACATGATTATCTTTGAACCCAGCAGCCTGTTAAATCTGGATGTAACTGAATCATTTCTCTTCTTAGTAAAATCTATAGCGAGAACTTGCTTGAGCGGATCTATAATATTCATTTTATCTCTTTTCAAATCCAATATTTGACTCTGCCAAGGATAGACTCCTTAAAATATTCAACGAAATGTCAAAGCCTAGAGCTTCAAGTAAATGTCTCCCACTTACTTGACGTCCATACGTGTGCAAGTTGGAAGTTGTTTCTATAAGAAAGATGACCTTATCTTTATTCAACGGATTATCAACCATTGAAGTACTTTTTGATGGACAAAACCAACCATTCATTCACAGAGCACAATTTGGTAAGTTCTTAGGGTTGAAGCACATAGATACATCTGTTCCAGATACTATGAAGCGTGAGCAACTCACTAGAGCAGAACTTGAAGAGGGGTCCCAACCGTTGGGACCCCTTGGGAGGTCGCGAAACCCCCACGATGTGTTCCTTTCCTTAGAGCTCGCTCTCTGCATTTCAATGCGTAGTGACAAACCTACTGCGACTTTAGCCCGAAACTGGTTGCTAAAAGAAATTATCCCGAGAGGTTTTAACAAGATTATCCAAGAAAAGCAAAATGCCATTGAGGAAGCTGAAGCAGCTCTTGCTTTACTCAACGATGACCTTGTAGAGCGTTATCAAGTTATCGATAAACTCCTGCAAAGACATGTTCCTCACGCAGAAGACCTGCGCAAGGATAATGTTCTTCTGATTGTACGCAAGCACTCTACATCAGAAGATGATGAACATTACAACCTGCCTTACTACATCGCACGAATACAGAGACGTACAATCACAAGTAAGAGACGATGGTTACTCAACCAGTTTCCGAGCAGTGGGGAGATCGTTGTCATCGATAATCCTAACGGTATACACGCGTTTAATAGATTCGAAGAGGACGGGCATGTGGAACGTTTCCAGTGTCATTTCAGATTGATCGACTTAACTCGTGATGATCTATATGACTTGGGTGTCCCTGCCCTTGAAAATTGAAGAGGGGTCCCAACGGTTGGGACCCCTTGGCAGATGTCGTTTTGTAGCTTTACCAAGCTATAAAACATAAGGAGGGGGTGCCTCATACATCACATAGCAGGTGCACTCGGGGTATCTGAACTGCTCACGAGCTTTTTTGCGATTTCTTCGCGACCTTCTTTCCTTCCACGTTCCAAAAGCTCTTGCTTCTGATGTTCGTAAAGCTGTTTGATCACCTTCCTTGATCGTTTTCGCAGCTCTTGCTTCTGATGTTCGTAAAGCTGTTTCTCCTCCATAATTCGAGTAAACTCAGGATGATCGATGGTACCGTCTTCGTAGACTTTTGATATTAGCACACGCAGACTGTCTAGAACGGTCTGCGCAGCGAATGCGATATCATGGTTTTTCTGACTTTTTACATCGAAAATAGAGGCACATTTTTGAATACCGCTCATTATTAGACCCACCACGAGAGCTGTCACACACAGCCCGATGCTCATCGAAGTATCCATTTCTGATACCAAGCATGCAATCTCACCACCAGAGAGTACAACATTCACCGCGATCAGAAAGTAACATGCATATTTCGCAACTGCTGAGTAGTGTGAAAATTTGCGCTCTAAAGATGTTCGACTTTCTAATTCCCGAGATAGGTATGCTTCCGTCTCCTTCACCGCTTGAATTCTATAGTTTTTTGCGTATCCATTCTCTGGGTCTGGTAAAACAGGATATAGCTTCTCCGTAGTCACGTCGTACATTGCCATCTGTTTATTTGAAGACGACGAGCATATTGATAGCTTGTAAATCAACTTTCCTGCCTTGATCGTCGGTGACGTAAAAATTCAACGTTCGCGTTGAGGACCTCAATTTGTTGGTGAACATAGGACGTTCATAGTGATACGACATGATGTCGCCATACTCGTATTCTGGCTTCTGAAGTCTAAAAATGTGTACGATTTTCGTAATTGCACCGTTTAACAGAATATAGCTGTTTTCGAATTCCTCACAGTACAGCCGTATAGACTTGAACGTACAGAAGTTTGGCACCGATCTATATTCACCTTGAGTATACTTCTTATCTAATCCTAAAAGTTCCCCTAAGTTTTCACTTATTGAGACGTAATACCCTTTTTGTACTGATAAGTGAAGCTTACCATCCTCTCTTGGATCGAGATTTGCGCATCCAAGTGATCTTGCATTTATTCTTGAACGAATACTCTTTGACGTATATAATCCAGGTGGAAAGTCTATATGCAGGGGGAACCTTGAATCGACGGGGTCTTTTTTTGATACTTGATCAATGGTAAATCTAGCGTGTTGAACTAGGTTGAGCCACCCCACGTATAACACTGCTTCTTTTATCGCAATCTCCGTGTCTTCTTTTAACTCTGTTGGTAACTTGGTTTCTCCAAGATGGGTGACATTTACATACATTTATTATAAGAGAAATGAACTACGACAAGGTGCGGTATATACCAAAATTCGGGCAACCCAGTACACTCTTAGCTGCTAAGGAACTGTGGGAGCAAAGGATCGTTGTGGATCAACAAGGGAGCTTTTTCATCGCTAAGTTTCGCGATATTTTCTCATTTCCGTTTGTACCCATGAAAAATGACATATGGCTCGATATCGACATGTACCCAGGACAGTTATCTTTTGCTACCTGGTTAGCTACGACTGGTTGCGGCATATCAACGCAACATCTACACCATAAGAACCCTATGATTGCGAGCATCTACCGCTTTCACGTCTATTTTCAGATACGTCTGATCTTGAAGCAACTTGAAATTCCTCTACCAAGTGAACTAAGCTTCAACCCGCGAGATAACAAATACAATTCAAGTGCGTTCAAGACGCTCTCTGCAGAGTTTGACATACCAGCTGACAAGTTCTTCTGGCGATACCCTGCTCGCATGCGGAGAATTGGCAAGAGTTGGGAATTCTACGTCCAAAATGATGTTGATGCTGGGTTAAGTAGAGCTGGTATACAACGCTTGTCGCAGAGTACGCGGATGTACGCACGAATGCTTTTAGAAAGTCAGGCGAGTGCACGTTCCGTTATAGCGGGTGACACTGGACGTGCCTTGGATGCTCAAAAGATCTTCATGACCGCAGTAGAGCAAGCGATCCGGAAAGACACCTCTTTAGCGGAAGAGATTGGTAAGTTCCAGAAAGCCTTAAGTTACGCTAGATCGGAACCTGATTTTGGCGTTGCCCTCGGTACATACCTAATACCCAGCGATTTAAAGCTTGGGAATCTCGACAACATCTCTGATTTTTCGACAAAGCTTACCGTTGCGACTCACATCGGTAAACTACCACCACCACCTAAACAACACTCTTTGGGAGGATTTCAGGGTCGCAGAATGGCTTCCTCCGATCCTCCAACATCTTCCGTTAAGCGAGCTCAAACATCTCCCGTTAAGCAAGTTCCAACGTCTTCCGCGGCTAAGCAGCATGAAGAAGAAAAGCAAGCTCTCATGTGGGTAGGTGTCGGTTTAATTGCGGTTCTTTTGTATTTCAAACCATAGCCAGTTACCTATCAAACCAACCCCCAAAACTACGACTAGCCATGCGTTGCTTGCTAGAGCTATGACACCTTTCTTCAGAAAGTTTAAGAGCCAGCTTACAACACTTTCAATGATCCCCGGCAATGCAGCTCCAAGTTTGCTTGCAAGTTTTCCGAGAAGGCGTCCAAGTGCTTCGAGCTGCTTCTTCACCCATTGCTGCACACCAGCTCGTCCAGAAGCAGCAGGAGGACTTCCTGGAGGAGCACCACCACCACCTGTGAGAGAGGTTGCTATCGTTGATATTACCAGCGAAAACGCTGTTAAGATTGAAACGATTGTGATGCCTTGCTCTCGAAAGAGGATGCGAAGTTTCTCCCCTAGTGTTCTATCCTTGTCGAGGACTTTGAATACCGTCTCTTTGATGCGCGACCACTGGCTAGACAACTCCTTGCGGTTACCACTGAGCACCTCTAGTCGAGATGTACGCTCCGCTTTCAAATTGGAGAGTCGTCGCTTAATCTCTTCTTGTATTTCAGGATTGCTTGTTTCACCTAGTTTACGTTCTTCTTTTGCTATTTGATTATCGAGTTCGCCTAATTTTGCTAAGTTGTTCTCCAGCTCCCCACGTATTCGTTTTAGTGCATCGTCTAAGCCTCTAAGTTCACGCAAATTAAATTCAATCCCATGCTCGCTTAAGAACTCCTCTACCTCTAATGTTTTTGGGGTGCCTTGCTCGAGCATTTCACCCAATACCTCCCTCGCATTTGAGATTTTGTCGAGGACTTGACTGTCATCCAAGCTATCCATTTCAATATTTTCTAGTTGTTTCGCTAGTTTACGTCTTCCCTTATGCATCCAGTCTGGTGTACTATCAACACCTGTCAGTCTTTTTATAGCATCCTCACCACCTAGGGCTTTCAAAATACTTTCTTTAACGTAAAATTCTCCCCTTTTTTTCGTTAATTTATGCCATTCATCATTTTTATAAAATTCAACTTTTACAACACCTGGTGTTTTCGTTTCTGAAGTTACTCGAAACCGATCCAAAGCCAAATTGGGATCTCCTTCTATACCGAGAAACTTGTATAACTCTTCTATTGTCTGTCTTTTAATTTCTATTCCCTGCTGAATTGATGTGCTTGGTATTCAGAAGAATCGCCTGTGTCAGATATAAGCGGTGTAGTGTCAGATATAAGCGGTGTAGTGTCAGATGTAAACGATGTATCTTCTACATCGTCAAAGTTACCGTAAGGTGTTTCAAATGAGTTAAAGGCCATTTCTCTTATAATAAACATGTATGGTATTGCAAACCCTCATAAGGAATATATGACTCGCTTTGCCTTCAACGCACCGCGTCAGCATGTCAAGATCTCGAATACACCAAGTACCATTGACCAGACTCTATATCTAGATGTGAGGCTGCCGAATCTAGGTGCTAATGATGTCATTCTACCAGAATCGCTCAAGCTTACGTTTGATATCAAACTCAACTCCACCGATACAGGACGCTACATCGTCAACAACTTGGGAAAGGCTTTGATCGAACAGTTGACTATCAGTTACGAAGGAAACATCATCCAAGACATTCAAAATGCGGATGTGATGGAAATTTACAAGGACAGATGGCTACCTGAGGAAATGCAAGTGGAACGTATCCAACAGGGAATAGATCCGGAGGGTAATGTGAACAAGCTCAGAGTCACACCGGGTGCAACGAGTACTTCAACGAGTAATTCCGCCCTGGCAGCTGTCTATGGTAACCGTTTTGCCATTCCTCTATGGGAATTTTTTGAACTCGTCAAGCATCTCCCCTATGTACAGCTTCGCGATCGTTTAAGCTTCAAAATTAAATTCGCAGAGTATGGAAAGGTCATCAAAGATGCAGGATCAGGATCAGGTGCTTCGAAGAAAGATCCTGACGGCACCTACACTATCTCCAACATTGCTCTAGAATTCGACAAGGTAGAAGATTCTGACTTCAAACTAAAGGTCTACAATGAACTTGCCAATAGACGACTACCCTACACGCGTGTTTTACGACATAGAATAATCCCTTTGGACAAGAAAGATACCGCCTGGAATATACAGGTAAACGTGCCCAGCGAGAGTTTAAAGGCTCTTGTTCTATTCTTTCTTGATCCAGACAAACGAAAAGCATACGCTATGGATAACACCCATTACTACAACCCGAAAATCAGCAAGGTAGACATTACCATCGAAGGAGAGCCTAATCAACTCTATACACAGGGCTTACTTCCAGAAGAAATGTATGCCCCGGCACGGAAGTATTTCACTTCCAATGAACTGCTGCCGGCCATTAGTCCTTCTAAATTCTTTGATTCTAATTACTGTCTTTTTATCGACTTTCGAAGTGTTGCTGACAATACTCTACATGGTGCGGGGAGGCGCCTCAAAAACACTTCAGATGGTGTCACACTGCAGATCACCAAAAAAGCTGATGGTGCGGGAGCCATCCAATGTTACCTCGTTGTGCTACAAGATGGACAGGTTAACTTCATGAATGAGCGCTTCCACAGTGTCGGCTACTAAAATAAATGAACCTTATTAAAGATCCTTGTACCACCATTTTTTCAGGACCGACAGGCTGTGGCAAGACGGAACTGGCTCTACGCTTACTACAGAACCACTTCAAGCACCACTTTGACTACATCGTCATTCTCTGTCCTTCCCTCCGATGGAATACAACCTATAAAGACTGTACGATTCTCTGGGAAGATGATGATGTTTTCCTGATCGAACCTACACCACAAAAGGACAGAGACTTACTATATTGGATTGAGTATTTCACCAAGCAATTTGCAGGGCAGGAAACCTTATTCATCATCGATGATTCCATAGCTGATGAGCAACTCAATAAGAAGAGGACTCCACTTCTCAATCTAAGTACCACAGGACGTCATCAAAAACATAGTCTATGGCTTCTCACCCAAGTCTACACAGCTCTTCCAAAAACTATCAGACGGCAAGCAAAGATGCTATTCGTTTGGTATCCTAAGCAGTTGAGCGACGTCAAGTTAATCTGCGAGGAAACTAATATCATCCAAAAAAAGGACTGGAGTGGCGTCTTCCAACACTTGAAGGCTTCGAAACACGCTTATGTTTACATGCGATGTGAGTTTCCTTGGAGTTACAAGGTTGTTCTTCAATAAGTAGTTTGTATACTTATTGAAAATAGCCAGTTAGAAATTTCTTATCTTCCTCATCATAGTACCAACTCGTAATAGAGATCTTTTCCGAATCGACGCTTGTGATGATAAGTCTTCATGTATAGCGCCATAACCTAACCAACTTCGACAGAGTCCTTTCTCTGCTGCTACTCTCATTGACTCCACACCCGCCGTCGCACCATATTCCTTGCTCTCGGAATACCACCTAAACGAAAGTTTATACGTAGTAGCTGTGCATGCTTATGATTCATAGGTATAAAATCATCACTCATCGGCATGCTCGTCTCCTCTTCTGTAAAATCATCACTCAGCTCTTCTTCTGTAAAATCATCACTCGCCTCCTCTTCTGTAAAATCATCACTCGCCTCCTCTTCTGTCATGGCTTGGCGTTCAACACCCGAAATCAGGCGTTCAACAGCCGAAATCAGTGGTGACTGTCCATAGCCTAGTCTCTCCTTCATCTTATTATATAAAGAAGTAACAACCTTTCTGAAATAACTCAACATCCTTTATTACATACACTTTTTCAACTTGGAAATTTTTTACGAGTGGACAGAACTGACGCATGAGTCAGGGAATTCCCTGACTCATTCAATATGTATGTTAGCAGTATTCAACAATAGTGCTGATGTCAGCAGTTTTCGACGGTTTTCGACGATAGTGCTGATGTTTTCGTTGGTTTTCGAAAGTGCTGACGTCAACACTTTTCGACGGTTTTCGACGATAGTGCTGATGTCAACAGTTTTCGACGCATGCGCAGGGTTTCGTGCGTGTGCGTGATGTCAGCAGTTTTCGACGATAGTGCTGATGTCAACAGTTTTCGACGGTTTTCGACGATAGTCTTGATGTCAGCAGTTTTCGACGCATGCGCAGAAGGGGTGGCACCAGTTTTCAACGGTTTTCGATGATAGTGTTGATGTCAACAGTTTTCGACGCATGCGCAGGGTTTCGTGCGTGTGCGTGTGTGTGTGCGTGTGCGCGTGCGCGTTTTTGCGCTTGAATCCCCATTATACTATCTCTGGACCAGAGGAACACCAGGGTCACGTGGTACTAGAGGAACAGGTGGATCGCGTGGGACCAGAGGAACACCAGGGTCACGTGGTACTAGAGGAACAGGTGGATCGCGTGGGACCAGAGGAACACGTGGATCGCGTGGAACCAGAGGAACACAAGGGTCACGTGGTACTAGAGGAACACGTGGATCGCGTGGGACCAGAGGAACAACAAGATCTTTCTGAAAGAAATGTTTTGCCGAAGACAGTTTTGGAATATTCTAAGGCTTTTAATCGGTTTCTATTCATTTCTTGAAACACAAACACAAACGTCGCATACATCTTTTAACTGTTGTGATATCTTCTCTTTTACCTCGGTCTGATGTCGCATCCTCAATACAGAACAAAACCCTCTTACTACTTCCCCCTCATCGGCATGTTACAAGTTGTGTTATGCTTTAACCAATTACTTTAGAGACCAGTTACATTTACTACAAGCCGTTAGACAGGTTGCCTGTCATGAAGAAAGAACCATGTATGCCGGTTGATAACCAGATCCGCTAGAGACGTACGATACTTTATATGGTCCTATATGAATACAATGTTGTTGATGAGTAGGTCAACCCCTTAGTGAACATACTATTATTATATTTAGTTGGTATTACTCTAAGTTTTTAGAAGTTCATCATTTTGCTGAGCAGGAAAAAACTCCAGTGGCGAGATCTTCAGTCATATGCAATGACAATAGATATTAAAAGTATTACATTCAAATGTTGATTTAAATACATCATCAGATTGATGATGACCTCTGGAACGTGAGGGCGCGATATCTTTTGTGGTAGCGTTTATTGGTACAGAATTTAAAATAAGTACAGTACAACCCCGCTAAGTCGGACTCTCAAGGCTCCGAAAAAATCGGTCTGACTTAACGGGAGTCTGACTTATCGTCACTTTATCTTAAGTCAGACTCTGCTTATTTAGTCTGAAAGGGGACAAGGTTTTAGTCCGACATAAACAAAAGTCCGACTTAAACGGTGTCCAACTTAACTGTGTTGTACTGTATGTTGCGAAGTGAAAACGTTTTTGATATTAGGGAACGGTGTTGGAGGGTACTGAGACTTTATTCCTCAAAAAAGTGTGATTATGTTTGTATCTGTCTCTGCTGAGGTGGGTATTACACTTCCCAACCATAATCTCCTCTTTCCACGTTTTTCGTGAACTTTGACTTCCAATAAACACAGGATAAGTACTATTATCGACATTTATTTAGAGATTTCATATTTTCGATAATTTTCCCATAAGAACTTAGTGGGTGTGGGAAGAACTATAACAATGGTTCAGTTAATTCTTTTTTTTCTCTTTTTTCATGCAGCCTACAATGAAACCAGCCATGGCCATACACTTATTTTTTTATAAGCAACCAGTTTATAAGCAACCCTTAAGCAAATCTTCAAAAAACTTAAGCAACTTTCCTAGGCCCAAGTTTTTATCTAATCAACATAATTTTTATAAGATTTACAGTATATACGGAATACTATGTATCGAAGATTCACTCTTTATTAGCCGCCAAGGCAGCGTCGTTCGCCGCCCATGTTCAGCCTGCGTCCAGTTCACGAAAAATAAAATATAGGAATTTGCAATGATAGGTGTGCCCATGTTGAAGAGCTCGAAAAACTGATCAAAAAACGTATGGGATCGTTTTGCTACGACCAACCGTTACGGAGATATCGTTGATCAAAATTTTGATGACGTCACACACCCGTCCCCCCAAATATAATTAGACCCAAATTTTTCGTCACTCCATCGCCTGTATCGCGGAACCCAAAAAACGTCAGTTATCCCTATTGATTTCTTTTTTCTTCATTAAATTTTACAAAATAATAAAATTTTTTTTAAAATATATACATAAATAGTGATTTAACAACGCCTGGTGACTTCAGCGATGGTTTCGTCAACCATGTTGATCTTCTTTTTAAGACTTCTTGAGCCTCGCAACATCAGCAGCATCGAACGGATGAGTGAAAAGTTTATCACTGTCCTGATCCACCCTTTGATAACGCTTGGTTCAACGTTGCGCATTGTAGCTATCTTCTCGGATATCCTCGCGTAGAAGACTTTCGCCTCGACTGCCATTCCACCAGCTACTGAAAAAAGGTAAAAATATTCATAATACCTGTTGGTAGACTACATTGCTTATCAGAAACAACAGAATCAACACTAAAGTAGTGGCCGTTTCACCAGGCATTCCCTGAAGATCTTCAGGGAATGCCTGGTGATTAATCCGTTCGTTAATTACTAAAGCCTCATCATTGGCCGGTGTCAGAATTACACGACTCGACATATCCTCTCCTCCAGCATCACTAAAAATAGAGTGGACGATATCATTATTTTCATGCACAACACATTCATGTGGAATTTCAATGGAGTCTTTAAATGGCTCATCCAATTTTTTCGGTATCGCTCTACTTCCTAATTCAAGTAGGAATTCTGCAAATCCCCTTTCCCCAGGTGCAGCTCTCATTTTGACCTTTAGATGAAAGATTCACACTATTGGCCACAAGACAGAGCTCTTGATGCATGCTTCCACTATCTGAGCTGGTCTGCCTCTTTTCATTACTGGAAGAGTCTGTCTAAAATCACCAACTAAAAGAACAACCTTTCCAGCAAAAGGCACATCACTGTTACAGATATCTCTAAACATTCTATCAATAGCCTCAAGTGCATGCTTAGGAATCATACTTGCCTCATCAAATATTACAATATGCTGGCTACGTAAAAAATCAACGTTGCCTACTATTAGGCTTGACATTGAGTTGTCCAATACAGGAACAGGTAATTTGAAAAGAGAATGGGCTGTCTTACCATTTTGTAACAGTGTTGCTGCAATTCCAGTCCATGCACACGTACTTACTGATAGGTTTCTTCCAATAACCTCACGAATGATGTAATTGTACGTGAAAGTTTTACCTGTTCCATCGGGTCCATCAAGGAAGAAAATTTTAGCACTATTATTGTCGTTTGTTGCCACTGCATCTAGTACTGCATCGGCAACAGCAAGCTGGTCAGCATTCAACGTGCTCCTCATGTTGACGGCTTCTTCCCTCATTTCATCAGCATTTGGTAGATCGTCAGCAATAGTTTGTTCAAAAGCAGGTAAATCAAAGTCCGTAACAACCCTTCCAAATTACTGCAGGACTTCTTGAATTTCACCAAGAGCTGAATGTTCTGCTTGTACTTCCGGCTGGTGTCTCAAAAAATCTTCAACCATGTGAGCACGGAATCTTTCTCACAATTCAGCTGGATTGCTTGGCTCTCCATGGATCAGAATGAAGGAGAACGCTTTGCGAATTTTAGAGGGAGTTGCTGATGCGGCATGGTTCGTATCCACAAAGTATCATCATCCAATAGTCCAAGTGCAATACACGCTTCCCTAAAAGATCTATATACAATCCCATTAACAGTTCTAAGGTATTCAAAGGAAGTCGCGCCAGGAACATGTAACAACAGCACACGTAAGAAATACCTTTCACCTTGCCGAATGCTAGCATTGTACATTCTACTTACAACTTTTTCTGCTCCACGCTGCCGTGTTACCCACTTATGTTGTCGTGTTTGAAACACGTAATGGTGGGGGATATCAGGATATAAACATTGACGTGCCTGTTTGTCAACACGATTCAATTCAAACCAAGCAGTTAATTTGGTGTGTTCTTGTCCTCTTTCCAGTGCTGCTTGTTCCTGTCCTTCTCTGAAAAAGATCTGTTGTTCATTCGGAAGGTGAACAGGAAGTTGTAAAATAGCATGACTTTGAGTGTGCATTGTAAAAGAGCATAAACGCCACACAGTTTCTGGAGCAGATACATACCTCACATCTAAAAAAGTTTTGATTTCGTCGTGGTCGATACGCTCATTGATTTCAATATGAGCAGTATCATGTCCTTTGTAAATGTATTTGTACAAATATTTGACGCTTTTAATGGAAACACAGGCTTCGAGGTTTATATGTGCTTTGTACTTTTTGGTGAGAAAAGGGTTGTACGGGACGATCCATCTGTTGTCAAGATCCATATTCCGAATTCGAACAGTTCTTCCGTCATCTGGTCGGTGATATAAAGGATAATCGTCCACATTTCAAACAGTTCCATTGTTGAACTGCTTTGGAAAATTTTTGCTGCACTTACCATCTTGCATACACGGTGAAGACATATTCAAATGGCCACACGGACCATGAACCATGCAGGATTTGATGATTTCGTAAAGTTCTGGTTCTTGGTCCCGATTTGGAATTCGTGCTGATATCAATGAATCAATGTCATCAGCATTGCGTACCTTAATTCGTTGCCAAGATGCAACAGCATATGCACATGAGGTAGACCCCTTTTCTGAAATTCTATAACATCCACCTGTGCTACAGATACACCTAGAACAGAATCTTTGATGATATCGTTTTTGAGAGCTTCCAACGATTTGACCAAGCAAAAGACTTTGAACAATTTCAGGCCATTTAGGATTGCATGTAAAAGTTAAAAATAAATCTGGTTTACCTTTTTTTGAAACTAATGCCATAGCATCTAAGTACAATTGGTGCATATTCCTCGGTGAACCTGAAAAGGTAGATGGTAATACAACGATATTACCCGCACGGAGGTTTCGTTCATGAGCAGCTTCCTCTAAATAGTCCATCCGCCCGTAATTGCTCTTGGTTCTGGCGTATGAAGTGAAGTCTCGCTCCCTCCACTTTGACATAGCTGTCAACAACAAACTCTTGAAATAGTTTTCCAGCTAAATGTAAAGCAGAAAATTCACGTCTAATGGCAATACGATAAATATAATATTGCAATTGTGTAATTTTATTTCACCTTTCAGTTGCATGCTGTTGTACGTGATTCATGTTAGGACTCCATCCAGGATCACCTCCAGGAAAAATCATTGGATACATCATGGAGTCAATGTTTGTCGATGTGTAAGAAATATTACGCAAGGTCTGATCTCTTGGATAAACTACAATATTTCTACCAGCGTTACCTACGAAAATTGCAGCAACTTCTTCGTGGTGTGGAGCATTACATATCCTCCTGTCTCCACCTTCACGCATGTACATAACCACTACCGAAGTTGGTCTATTTTCTAAAAGCGCCCTTTCCTCCTCTTTCAACCTGAGCCAAGTTACGATATGCTGCGACATCAGGTGAAACTCTATTTATCACATTTTGTATTCGTTCCATCAAGTCTCTGTTGCAATCTGCATTAGAAGGGTTTTGTATACGCATATCCAGTGATAATGTAAAGTTGGCTAAACATGGGCACTTGGTTTTCATTAGCATGCAGTGCTCCATACCTATGTAGCGGTTGCCCACATATCCTAAAACATGGAGGCCCATTTCCTGGGGGCGGACGTAGATTAGCTGACAGAGAAGCAAAACTAAATGCATTATTATAAATTCTAATACACTTACGGAAATGTTTACCCAGAGCAGAATCATCAAGTAAGAGATCCCGTAACTCAGGCGGATAATCTAATAAATTTAGAAGTTGTACCTTTCCATTTGTGCAACATTTAAAATTAGTTTCACGGTCGAATTTGATTGCTCCACAATCACATAAAATGTTAAATTCACCTAAAGAATGAATGCCAGGTAAATTATTGTTTTCAATATCAATCCGTACCGCATTTAAAAAGCCAGCCCTGCGCACTCGTCTGTTTCGGATATATGCTCTTTGGTGTTGTTGAGCATCAGCTGCACGTCCAGCAGCAGCTTGTTCAGGTTGCTCATTATTTCTTAGCGACTGTTTTCGATGAGCTTGTGCTTCAAGCTTCAGCAGCTTGGTCGGGTTGCTCATTTTCTCTAAGCAATTGTTGACGTTGAGCTTGTGCTTCAATTCGAGAAGCCGCTTGTTCGGGTTGCTCATGATCTCTTAGCGACTGTTGTCGGAGGGCTTGTTCTTCAAGTCGAGCAGCTACTTGATCAGGTTGCTCATTACCTCTTAACGACTGCTGTCGGTGAGCTTGTGATAGGAGTCGAGCAGCAACTTGTTCTGGTTGCTCATTAGCCCGTCGCTGTCTTTGATTTTGTGCATCCCTCTCCCTTCTCAATTGAGCACGAATCTTACTTTGATTTGCACGGTATCTCCTTTGTCGTTCAGCATTGCTAATGCGACGACGTTGTTGAGGGTCATCAGCAGGGGGTTGTTGTTGCCCCTCATCATGTTGATGTTGCCGTGCATCAACTACATCTCTATCAAATTGTGATCTAGGCAATACAAACCTTTGAGGGATTCCATAGTCATGATCAGAATTCGTAACTCGTTGAGAAAAAACTCAAACAAAAGAACAATCTATACAGGAATGTATATCTAATTTTTATTATCACCACAAAAATAAAAACACAACAGGCCTTGTGTTTTTGTCAGTTTACCTAGCTAAATAGACAACACAAACAAAAAGCAAATACAACTTTTCTTTGTTGTCTTTAGGCAAACGAAATGATCGTTTTTTCTCAACTTTCTTCACTTTCTTCTCGCGCGAATATGAACCAAAAGGGTTCAAAGCAAACCTGATCAGTTTCCAATTGTTGCCATGACATTGAACGGGGGTTAACAAACGCTTAAAAGTGGATTCACTAAAGGTCATTCTTAAGTATTGTGGAAATATTAACTTATAAATTCACTTATATTACTCATGTACATATATTTCAGTTAAAAATATTACAATTTCATGCAATTATCGCTATCTTTTAGAAGCCATTTCTTTACGTTTATACCCCCTAATTTTCTTCAGATCTCCGCGATTTCTCCGTTGCAGATCCCCGATTTCTTTCGAAGCGATATCTACAATTTTGCGTGACTTACAAACAAACAAACAAACAGAGAATCGGCTATTAATATATAAACTAGCCGCCAAGTCGTCGTCGCTCGCAGCCCATGTCCACCTGCTCTGTATCACTGTATCAATAAACGTCAAATTTCCTTATAAACGTCTCGTACAACTTGTGTTCAGCCAGAAGCAGATTCGAAGCCACAACCTCTGGTGTGCAGTCAGTGTTACATCAGTGTTACATCAACTATTTTTCAGGTTTTTCATGATGTGTTACTTATTTACTTTTTTTAAAACCAATCGTTGATCAGTACAACAATACACTATAAAAAGGAGGGAGAAAAAACTTCAACTTTTTATTAGCTTTTGTTTTAAAAACGTTACGCGCTCTAACATAGATGCTATCAAACAGCGGGAAAATGGTTTCTCTTCTTAAAAAGTTCACACGGGAGGAAAGAAAAAAGGCACGTGCTAAACGAATAAAGTGAATAAAAAAAAAACGTTCGATCAGAAGCTCTTAACAATTAAAAGAAATTAAATTATTAAAAGAAAAGCAAAAAACATTTTGTTTCATGACACACCATTTGCACCTGTTGGGCAAGGAAAGCTTCGGTTTTTAAATATTTTGATTGCTCGAAAAAAAGTTTCACCCGTCTCAGACAGTCGGGCAAGCGTTAGGATACAACACTGGCAAACCAAACATGCTGTCATGTTCTGCCACTGCTGCTTTTTGTTTAAAATGTTTAATCAGTTAGTTTCTTTGTATTTTGTTGATGTATTGTTTTCAAAGCCAAGTCAACGGTGGTCCTTGGAATATAAAACTAACAATAATAATAAAAACAAAACGTTATTCCGATTGGTTCACCAGCTAAAAAAAGTCACGTTCGATTGGGGTTGCAATGTATTTGTTTCGAACTCACGTCGCAGACAAAAAAAGAAATAATTTCGCTCACAAATCAATCTACCATTTTTCTTGACTTACAAATAGACAAACAGACAGACAGACAGACAGACAGAGAATCGGCTATTAATATATAGACTAGCCGCCAAGGCGGCGTCGCTCGCCGCCCATGCCCACCTGCTCTGTATCACCCTGCAGACCCCAATAAACGTCATATTTACTTATAAACGCCTCTGAGGTTCAATTTTAATTGCTTCTGGACTGTTTTAGCTTCCTTTCCTGCTGGCTTTATTGCTTAATAAAGCTTGTTTGCACATGAAGACAAATACGCCCCTTGTGTTTCAAATCTTGCATATTCTAAACTCAGCCGTTCACTGTCGCAGTCGCATTTAAAATATGTCAGCAAACTTTCTTGCTTTACACAAGGCATTCGGAACGTGAACTTCACGTGGTTTTTATTTACGATTTTAAACCAATTAAATATCAATTTAAACAATAGTTCCAAAAAGATTACACTTCATGATGTGCTATAAAACCAATCGATTATCAGTAATACACTCAAAATGTAGTGAGAAAAAACTTCAACTTATTATTAGCTTTTGTTTTAAAAAAGTTACGCGCTCTAACATGGGTGCTATCAAAAGTAGGGGAGGGAGATGGTTTCTCTTAAAAAGATCACACGGGAGGAGAAAAAAAGGCACGTGCAAAATGAATGAAGTGAATAAGAAACGTGTTCGATCAGAAGCGCATAACAATTAAAAGAAATTATTATTAAAAGAAAAGCAACAAAATTTTGCAATGTATTTGTTTCGCACTGACGTCGCACACACAAAAAAGAAATAACTTCTCTCACAACTCGATCTACTATTTTGCGTAACAGACAAACGGAGAATCGGCTATTAATATTTAGACTAGACGCCAAGGCGGCGTCGCTCGCCGCCCATGTCCACCTGCTCTGTATCACTGTATCAATAAACGTCAAATTTCCTTATAAACGGCTCGTATAGCTTGTGTTCAACCAGAAGCAGATTCGAAGTCACAACCTCTGGTAAAACCAATCTTTTATCAGTATAACAATACACTCAAAACGTAGAGAGAGAAAACTTCAACTTTTTATTAGCTTTTGTTTTAAAAAACTTACGCGCTCTAACACGGGTGCTATCAAACAGGGGGAAAATGGTTTCTCTTCTTAAAAAGTTCACACGAAGGAGAGAAAAAAGGCACGTGCTAAATGAATAAATAGAATAAAAAAACGTTCGATCAGAACGCTTAACAATTAAAAGAAGAAATTAATTTATTAAAAGAAAAGCAAAAAAAAAAAAAGCATTTTGTTTTGATATGATACTCTTTTTTTACCTTTCGGTTTTTAAACATTGTAATTGCTCAAAAAAAAAGTTCACTCGTCTCAGACAGTCAGGCAAGAGTTAGTGGCAAACCGAACATATGCTGCCACGTTCTGCCACTGCTGCTTTTTGTCCAAAATGTTTAATCAGTTAGTTTCTTTGTATTTAGTTGATGTACTGTTTTCAAAGCCAAGTCAACGTGGAATTTAAAACTAACAATAATGATAAAAACAAAACGTTATTCCTATTAGTTCATCAGCCAAAAAAAGTCACGTTCGATTGGGGTTGCAATGTATTTGCTTTGAACTCACGTCGCACACAAAAAAAGAAATAATTTCGCTCACAACTTAATCTACCATTTTGCGTGACAGACAAACAAACAGACGGAGAATCGGCTATTAATATATAGACTAGACGCCAAGGCGACGTCGCTCGCCGCCATGATCAGCCTGCGTTGAATTCACGAGAAATAAAACTAAGGAATCAGCAATGATAAGCGTGCCCATGTTGTAGAGCTCGAAAAACTGATCAAAAAAATGTATGGGATCGTTTCGCTACGACCAACCGCTACGGAGATATCCTTGATCAAATATTTTGGTGACGTCACAGACCCGTCCTTCCAAAAAAATTATACCCAAATTTTTCATCACCCCATCGCCTGTATCGCGGACCCAAAAAAACGTCAGTTATCCCTATTGGTTACGGAGATAATTTTCCCTACACGTCGCGTTCTACTTGGGTCTCAATGAAATGGCTTCACACTGACGTCGCGTAAAAAATAAGAAATGATTTCTCTCACAGCTTACCTACCATTTTGCGTGACAGACAAACAAACAAACAAACAAACAAACAGACAAACGGAGGATCGGAAATTAATATATAAATAGCCGCTAAGGCGACGTCGCTCGCCGCCCATGCTTAGCCTGCGTTGTGTCACCTCCCAAAGAGTTCACGGAAAATGGAATTAAGAAATTGATAATAGAAAGTGTTACCATCTCGTAGAGCTCGAAATTGTGAGCAAGAAAATGTATAGGAACATATCTCAATTATGCACCGTTACAGAGATATCGCTGATAAAAAATTTTGATGACGTCACAGACCCGTCCTCCTAAAAAATTCCACCTAAATTTTTCGTCACCCCATTGCCTGTATCGAGGACCCCACGGAGATAATTTTCCCTAAACGTCGCATTCGATTAGGGTCTCAATACAATGGTTTCACACCAACGTCACACAAAATACAATATAACAATCCCATCACAACTCAATCTACCATTTTGCGTGACTTACAGACAAACAGACAAACAGAGAATCGGCTATTAATATATAGACTAGCCGCCAAGGCGGTGTCGCTCGCCGCCCATGTTCAGCCTGGGTTGACTTCACGAAAAATAAAATTAAGGAATTGGCAACCAAAAGTGTTCTCATGTTGTAGAGCTCGAAAACCTGATCAAAAAAAAGCATGGGATCGTTCCGCTACGATCAACCGTTACAGAGATATCATCGTTCAAAGATTTCGATGACGTCACAGACCCGTCCCAAAAATAATTAGACCCAAATTTTTCGTCACCCCATCGCCTGTATCGCGGACCCCAAAAAAGGTCAGTTGTCCCTATTGGACATCGAGATAATTTTCCCTAAACGTCGCTTTCGATTAGGGTCTCAATGCAATGGTTTCACACTGACGTCGCGCACAAGAAGAGAAATAATTTATGTGTGATCTTACATTGCTGACTCTCTTTCGCAGTTCACATCTACTATTTTGCGTGACCTACAAACAAACAAACAAACAAACAAACAAACAGACGGAGAATCGGGTATTAATATATAGACTAGCCGCCAAGGCGGCGTCGCTCGCCGCCCATGTTCAGTATGCGTTGTGTCATCTTCAGATTTCACGAAAAATAAAATTAAAGAATTGGCAATGATAAGTGTGCCCATGTTGTATAGCTCGAAAAACTGATCAAAAAAATGTATGGGATCGTTGATGACGTCGCCTGTATCGCGGACCCAAAAAAACGTCAGTTATCCCTGTTGGTTACCGAGATAATTTTCCCTAAACGTCGCATTCAATTAGGGTCTCAATACAATGGTTTCACACTGACGTCGCGCACAAGAACAGAAATAATTTATGTATGATCTTACATTGCTGACTCACCGAGTCCTAAATTTGTCTGTTTGTTTGTTTGTTTGTTTGTCTGTCTGTCACGCAAAATGGTAGGTAAGCTGTGAGAGAAATCATTTTTTATTTTTTACGCAACGTTAGTGTGAAGCCATTTCATTGAGACCCAAGTAGAACGCGACGTGTAGGGAAAATTATCTCGGTAACCAATAGGGATAACTGACGTTTTTTTGGGTCCGCGATACAGGCGATGGGGTGATGAAAAATTTGGGTATAATTTTTTGGGGAGGACGGGTCTGTGACGTTACCAAAATATTTGATCAAGGATATCTCTGTAACGGTTGGTCGTAGCGAAACGATTCCATACATTTTTTGATCAGTTTTTCGAGCTCTACAACATGGGCACGCTTATCATCTCGTGAAGTCAACGCAGGCTGATCATGGCGGCGAGCGACGCCGCCTTGGCGTCTAGTCTAAATATTAATAGCCGATTCTCCGTTTGTCTGTTACGCAAAATAGTAGATCGAGTTGTGAGAGAAGTTATTTCTTTTCTTTGTGTGCGACGTCAGTGCGAAACAAATACATTGCAAAATTTTGTTGCTTTTCTTTTAATAATAATTTCTTTTAATTGTTATGCGCTTCTGATCGAACACGTTTCTTATTCACTTCATTCATTTTGCACGTGCCTTTTTTTCTCCTCCCGTGTGATCTTTTTAAGAGAAACCATCTCCCTCCCCTACTTTTGATAGCACCCATGTTAGAGCGCGTAACTTTTTTAAAACAAAAGCTAATAATAAGTTGAAGTTTTTTCTCACTACATTTTGAGTGTATTACTGATAATCGATTGGTTTTATAGCACATCATGAAGTGTAATCTTTTTGGAACTATTGTTTAAATTGATATTTAATTGGTTTAAAATCGTAAATAAAAACCACGTGAAGTTCACGTTCCGAATGCCTTGTGTAAAGCAAGAAAGTTTGCTGACATATTTTAAATGCGACTGCGACAGTGAACGGCTGAGTTTAGAATATGCAAGATTTGAAACACAAGGGGCGTATTTGTCTTCATGTGCAAACAAGCTTTATTAAGCAATAAAGCCAGCAGGAAAGGAAGCTAAAACAGTCCAGAAGCAATTAAAATTGAACCTCAGAGGCGTTTATAAGTAAATATGACGTTTATTGGGGTCTGCAGGGTGATACAGAGCAGGTGGGCATGGGCGGCGAGCGACGCCGCCTTGGCGGCTAGTCTATATATTAATAGCCGATTCTCTGTCTGTCTGTCTGTCTGTCTGTTTGTCTATTTGTAAGTCAAGAAAAATGGTAGATTGATTTGTGAGCGAAATTATTTCTTTTTTTGTCTGCGACGTGAGTTCGAAACAAATACATTGCAACCCCAATCGAACGTGACTTTTTTTAGCTGGTGAACCAATCGGAATAACGTTTTGTTTTTATTATTATTGTTAGTTTTATATTCCAAGGACCACCGTTGACTTGGCTTTGAAAACAATACATCAACAAAATACAAAGAAACTAACTGATTAAACATTTTAAACAAAAAGCAGCAGTGGCAGAACATGACAGCATGTTTGGTTTGCCAGTGTTGTATCCTAACGCTTGCCCGACTGTCTGAGACGGGTGAAACTTTTTTTCGAGCAATCAAAATATTTAAAAACCGAAGCTTTCCTTGCCCAACAGGTGCAAATGGTGTGTCATGAAACAAAATGTTTTTTGCTTTTCTTTTAATAATTTAATTTCTTTTAATTGTTAAGCGCTTCTGATCGAACGTTTTTTTATTCACTTTATTCATTTAGCACTTTATTCATTTAGCAATTTATGTGTGATCTTACATTGCTGACTCTCTTTCGCAGTTCACATCTTCTATTTTGCGTGACTTACAAACAAACAAACAAACAAACAAACAAACAAACAGACAGGGAATCGGGTATTAATATATAGACTATCCGCCAAGGCGGCGTCGCTCGCCGCCCATGTTCAGTATGCGTTGTGTCATCTTCAGATTTCACGAAAAATAAAATTAAAGAATTGGCAATGATAAGTGTGCCCATGTTGTATAGCTCGAAAAACTGATCAAAAAAATGTATGGAATCGTTTTGCTACGACCAACCGTTACGGAGATATCGTTGATCAAATATATTGATGACGTCATAGACCCGTTCCCAAAAAAATTAAACCCAAATTTTTCGTCACCTTATCGCCTCTATCATCGCAGACCCGAAAAAACGTCAGTTATCCCTATTGGTTACGGAGATAATTTTCCCTAAACGTCGCATTCGATTAGGGTCTCAATACAATGGTTTCACACTGACGTCGCACAAAATAAAATAAAATAATTACTCTAACAATTCAATCTACCATTTTGCGTGACTTACAGACAAACAAACAAACAAACGGAGAATCGGCTATTAATATATAGACTAGTATCCCGGGTAAAAACTTTTTACCGAACTTAATTTCGAAAAGGATGGGTCAAAATCGCCTTTCCCGTGAACAATCCCCGTGATGAAAATTTCAATATAGGAATTGGAAACCGAAAATGTAACCATGTTGTAGAGCTCGAAAAGCTGATCAAAAAAGTGTATGGGATCGTTTCGCTACGATCAACTGTTGCAGAGATATCGTCGATCAAAGATTTTGATGACGTCATATCCGCAGTACCAAATAAAATTTAGGCCCAAATGATGCGTCACCCCATCACCCGTATCGCTGACCCCAAAAAACGTCAGTTATCCCTATTGGTTCTTGAGATATTTCCCCAAAAACGTCGCGTTCGATTGGGGATGCAATGCAATGATTCCCCGTGATCATAAAAAACTGACGTCAAATGATGCCACGTGCTTTTGGAATGATCGTGAAAAAAGTGTCTCTCGCATCTACGTGGTTTTACGCGCACATAAGAGGACGATGACCGTAAATTAAAACTAAATATATCACTCTCTAAAATAAAAGTGGGATGCACAAAGCGAATTAGTATAATAAGACTAGTAACTCGCGTAAAAGTTTTTTACGGCTTTATTTTCGAAACGGATGTGCAAGAATCCCGCTTTCCCGTGTGCGAACCCCATGACGAAAATTTCAATTACGGAATTGGGACTGGAAAATGTACCCATAAAATTTAGGCCCAAATGATGCGTCACCCCATCACCCGTATCGCTGACCCCAAAAAACGTCAGTTATCCCTATTGGTTCTCGAGATATTTCCCCAAAAACGTCGCGTTCGATTGGGGATGCAATGCAATGAATCCCCCGTGATAAGGTAAAAAAACTGACGTGTGCTATTATACTAATCGTCAATTATCAATGGTCTAACGAAAAAATGACCACGATTAAGAAGATTTTGACCGTAAATTTTAAAAAAACACAACACTCTCTAAAATAAAAGTGGGATGCACGATTGCGGATTAGTATAAGTAGACTAGTATTTCGCGTAAAAGTTTTTTACGGCTATAATTTCGAAAAGGATGTGTCGAAAATAGGCGACCAAAAATTAAATCACAAAATCGTGACTGGAAAGGCTCCCCCGTTATACGACAAAAATAACTGACGTCACGCCGCGTGCTAATATACTAATCGTCAATTGTCAATGGTCTAACGAAAAAATGACCACGATTAAGAAGATTTTGACCGTAAATTTTAAAAAAACACAACACTCTCTAAGTTAAATGTGTTGCACACGCACGCGGATTAGTATAAGTAGACTAGACGCCAAGGCGTCGTCGCACGCCGGCAACGATCAACATGCAGGCAAAACATTTCTTACCGGTTTTTATTTCGAAAATGATCCCTTTATTCAAATCCCGTGTACGCGTATAAACCATATAAACCGTACGCGTATAGCCGCCAAGGCGGCGTCGCTCGCCGACCATGTTCATCTTGTGTTGTGTCGCACGACGCCCGCAATCAACATACATTTTTGGCAAAACATTTCTTACCGGTTTTTATTTCGAAAATGAACCCGTGTCCCGTGTAAGCGTATAAAAGTGGTTGTATGTACTGATAAAAAAAACTGACGTCAAATCAACGATACAGTAGAATCTGACGTCATTACAGAGAAAAAAACGTTCTCGCAGCTGCGTGGCTTTACGCGGCCAATATAGGAAATCCTACGTAAAATTTAGTTAAATATGTCACTCTCTAAAATAAAAGTGTGACACACAACGCGAATTAGTATAATAAGATAGTATCTCGCGTAAAAGTTTTTTACGGCTTTAATTTCGAAAAGGATCTGCAGAAATCCCGCGTTCCCGTGTGTGCACCCCGTGACTAAAAATTAAGCACCGAATATCGAAAAGAGACGGTGCCCATGTTGTAGAGCTCGAAAAACTGATCAAAAAAATGTATGGGATCGATTCGCTACGATCAACCATTGCAGAGATATCGTCGATCAAAGATTTTGTGACGTCATAGCCGCAGTACCAAATAAAATTTAGGACCAAGTGTTGTGTCACCCCATCACCCGTATCGCGGACCCTTGAAAACGTCAGTTATCCCTATTGGTTCTCGAGATATTTCCCCAAAAACGTCGCGTTCGATTGGGGATGCAATGCAATGGTTGTCTCGTGATGAGATAAAAAAAACTGACGTCACGCCGCGTGCTATTATACTAATCGTCAATTATCAGTGGCCTAACGAAAAAATGACCACGATTAAGAAGATTTTGACCATTAAAAAACAAAAAAACCAACACTCTCTAAATTAAAAGTGGGATGCACACACGCGAATTAGTATATATAGATAGCCGCCATGTTCAGCCTGCGTTGAGTTCACCAAAAATAAAATTAAGGAATTATCAATGATAAGTGTGCTCATGTTGTAGAGCTCAAAAAACTGATCAAAAAAATGTATGGGATCGTTGATGACGTCGCCTGTATCGCGGACCCAAAAAAACGTCAGTTATCCCTATTGGTTACCGAGATAATTTTCCCTAAACGTCGCATTCGATTAGGGTCTCAATACAATGGTTTTACACTGACGTCGCGCACAAGAACAGAAATAATTTATGTGTGATCTTACATTGCTGACTCCCCGATTTCATTCGCAGTTCACATCTACCATTTTGCGTGACTTACAAACAAACAAACAAACAAACAAACAGACAGACAGACAGACGGAAAATCGGCTATTAATATGTGACGGTTTGAGGGAAAATCATAACAAGTGATATTACTGATAAATTAATCAGTAATTAATCAGAACTTTATCAGTAATAATCAGTAATACTGATAAATAATCAGTAATTCGTTCGATTTATCAGTAATTTGTTCGATTTATCAGTAGATCGTTCGATTTATCAGTAATTCGTTCGATGAATCAGTAATACTGATAAATTACTGATTATTTATCAGTATTTACCGATTATTTTATCAGTAATTACTGATTCATCGAACGAATTACTGATAAATCGAACGAATTACTGATTAAATCTATTGTTTTCTAATCAGTAATTTACTGATAAATTTATCAGAAATTATCACTTGTTATGATTTTCCCTCAAACCGTCACATATATAGATAGCCGCCATGTTCAGCCTGCGTCCAGTTCACGAAAAATAAAATGTAGGAATTGGCAATAATAAGTGTGCCCATGTTGTAGAGCTCGAAAAACTGATCAAAAAAATGTATGTGATCGTTTTGCTACGACCAACCGTTACGAAGATATCGTCGATCAAAAGTTTTGATGACGTCACAGACCCGTCCCCCAAACAAATTAGACCCAAATTTTTTGTAACCACATCGCTTGTATCGGGGACCCCAAAAAACGTCAGTTATCCCTATTGATTACCGAGATAATTTTCCCTAAACTTCGCATTCGATTAAGGTCTCAATACAATGGTTTTACACTGACGTCGCACAAAATATAATAAAATAATTCCTCTCACAACTCAATCTACCATTTTTCGCGACAGACAAACAGACAGATAGACAGAGAATCGTCTATAATGTTTAGATTGTGGTGGACGAAGATAAAAAAGATGACAATGATTTTACAGGTTTGGACACTTCTTTATAAACATTTAGGGGCCATATCCTTTATAGTAGTTTATAGTAATAATTCTTGCATATCCAGTAAGCAATCAAATAACCCAAAAAATGTCCAATGTTTAATAGAAGAACACAATGTCTATGATTATCCAGAAGGATACTTTCCATTAAGATTTTGTAACATTTAAGTCTAGAAGTAAAATTTTCCCGTCAATAACAGAAATGTCGAACAAGCTGCCTCCTGTCGTAGATCTAGATACATCGAAAAAAAAAAGATGATGCATCTCGAAGTAACTGCGAAACACACCCAAATTGGGGAGTTAAGTTTTGCAATAAAGATCATCGTTAATATTTTCAGTAACAACAAACAAAAACAAGATTCTGTGTGAAAAGAAGCTTTATAAATTTTGAGGGGAACAAATTAGCGATCTTTAGTTTTCATCAATTTTTTCCAGAATTGGGCAATTCGTTCTAAATGATGATCAATTGTCATAATTCCTGAACAACGAAAAGAAACAATTTGTAAGATTCGATTTGTAGATTGCAAAGAATGGAAGCCAACAACTCTATGTTGTGTGAACTACTTTTGAGGCCAAAATATAATTTCAAATGGTCTTAAATTACGATCCCGACAAAACGTATGAAAGGGGAACCATCAAAGAGTTACCAACTCAACAAACCTGTCGTAAAACGCTGTAGTAGCGATCATTAAAGATACCAGATTAGCTCGATAGTTTCCCAAGTTTGATGCTGTTAAATCTGTGGATGATCTGGATAATCGAATTAACAGCACCTGCTGGTTCAAAAGATGGGACGGTCATGTCATTTTACAACATTGTGTAGGTGGAAGAGACTATTCAGAAGATTTTTAAAAACCATCAAAGTGATTGAGATTTTCAACTTCAATACAAAGTAATGCCAGTACTCTTGCTACAGTGGTTTGCCCAAGGACAGCAAGGACTGTTTGTATTTGTCAGAATGCTTGCAAACGATTATCAGTTTGTTACAACAGGTCGATGAAAAGACGTTTTTCTCAGTATCGGCAAACATGTGCAAATTCTTGTGGAGAGGTGATAAATTCTGAGTAAAATCTTGATATGTCGGCCATCGATTTACGCTGATTTACGCTGATGCCTGAAGTTGAAAGTAGTATTGATAAAGCTTTCGATGTCCGAGCTTACAAAATGGATGATCACGCAACAGACATCTCTGTAACTATTTCTGTTTGTGTAGCAAAAAATTTGCTGAAATGGAGTGAATATGACAATATGTCACACCAAGCCAGCTTTGACCCTTGTTAACCCTTGTTAACTAGCGGGCGTTTCGCTACAAGCTGCCCTTTCCCCTCTGCCTCTTATGCCGGCACTTAATATGAACAATATAGATCCAGCTTGCTCCTGTTAGTCCTCATTATGGCGCTTCCCAGTCGCGATCTCCCGAAATTCCTGCATTGCCCACAGCTGTCATTGAACAAATTAGTACTCATAAGAGCTAGTGATTAAAAACTAAATCGCAAAATGAAATAAAATGACAACACTTCAAGTTCACCAAATGATGTATACACTATTGCGTATTAAGAGTAATTCCTTTCCGAAATAGAAAAGGCTGGTTCAGACAATGGACCTGACAATTGACCCGACGATTACGACGACTAAAATTTAGTGCAATTGTCGTGATTGTCAGGTCTGAATCAGGCTTATTAAGCCATTCATGAGTAGCTTTGCTGTTCCTCCATCATATTTACATGCTTCGAATTCAAAACTAAAAAGAGAGAAAAAGTTATTATTAAAAGGTCGCGGTTTACATTTGTGACTTAAACTCGTATCTGTAAAGTTATATCAGTAATATTGCATGTTTTCCCCATTTTAAAAAGGAAAAGAACAAAACATTTTACGAGCACGCCATGAAAAGTGTACATTCTGAGAAGTTTAGTCACATCAATGTATGCAAAAATTTTCAAAAACGTCAAGCACTTTAAAAGTTTTGTCCAAATTGTAAATAATGAATAGTTTGAATATTTGGTCCAAAATTCTCTTTTCATTTCATTTTTATTCAGGTCACGGCAAAGCCGAGAACTGTTTAATTACGGCTGTGGTGGCGCGAGGCGAGGCGGAATTTTGGCAAAAAGTAGATCCCGACTGTATTTCTTACTATTATTACTTTTTTCTTCCAAATTCTCAAAATGTTTGGTCCGTAAATTATACGTACATTGTTTTCTTAAAATTCCGGCGTACTGCTACTGGCATTTGGATCGTTGAAAACAAGTGGGGAACAAATTGTGAATGTTATATATATAAAGTGAATTCGAAACAACTGTAATTATGGTACTCTACTGCAATTTCATCATAACTCATTAGACGTTTAAGCAAACATAATAATCATGTATTGAAGATCTCTTCTCACAAATCGACTCACAAAACACTGTTTTTTGTACTATCCCAGCGGGCACAAGACGTCTTTGAGACGTCTTATTTTAATCGTAAAATGGTCGTTTGCTTTCCAGATCATTTTGGGACGTCGTAGGGACGTCTGAAACGGGACGTCGCAATTGGGATCCTTTTACGACGTTTTTGGGACGTCTTTATACGGATTGAATAACGACCTTCGAAACAATTGTAAATTTAAGATCATTTTGCGCCGTCGTTGGGACGTCTGAAACGAGACGTCACAATTGGGATCCTTTTACGACGTTTTTAGGACGTCCTTATACGGATTGAATAACGACCTTTAAAACAATTATAAACTTAAGATCATTTTGGGACGTCGTAGGGACGTCTGAAACGGGACGTTGCAATTGGGATTCTTTTACGACGTTTTTGGGACGTCTCTGTGCAGATTCAATAACGATCTTGGAAACAATAATAAACTTTCAAAAGCAATCAGTCTGTATAGAATGATTTATTGTAAATGTTTTTAAACGTCTTGACAACAAGTAACGGTGGCATAACGGTTACGGGTTCGGCTGGCACACCAGAGGTTCCAGGTTCGGGTCCGCCTGTGGCCTATTACAGTTTTTGAAAGAGTAAATTTCATAATCCTGCGACGTCGTTACGATGTCGTTGGGATGTCATCGAGACGTCTCAATGAAGATGTAATTGGGACGTCTTTTGAGATTCCCACTTCGCGACCATTTTGCGACGTCTTAGAGACGTCTTGAAAAGACGTCTTTACGACGTCTTTACGACGTCTTTGTGCCCGCTGGGATATAAAGTATAACTATACAAGACTTCTAATAAGAGTGCTTGCAGGAAAAAGCCAAACCTTATCTTACTTCCACAGTTTCCACAGTTTGCTATTTTGTCTTTCTAATACACGTTGTTTTTTTTTTAAGAAACACGAGTTTAGGAAACATGAGGCTCAAAATGGCAAAATCTTAAGAAACACGTAAGAAACATTGTCAGGCTGAGATTAAGAAACACAACTGATATATTTTTGAAGGAATGCTAATATAACAGGAAGTTACTCTTCCATATCGAAAAAAAAAGAAAACAAATATATACAATGGTTAAAACTATATATACATAAATATGGTTGTAAACCTCTTTTTAACATCTTATATGTCTATTCTTAGCTTAGTTATGTAATATGCGCCATGTTTCTAGACGTTTTTTCTAACTAAAATTTAAGAAACATCTAAGAAACATTTCAGGCTCAAATCATGGAAATCTTAAGAAACATTGAGGCTGCCTGGGAAAACGTGTTTCTTAAAAAAAAAAAACGTGTATCGCTACACATTGTAACAGTTTTTACACAGTATATCAAATATATATATATGTTGTTTTCTAAAGTAACACAGGATCTGATTTACAAAAAATTAAATACCGTATTCTCTCTAATTAGCGCCCGTCTCCAATGAGCCCCCCCTCTCTTATAAGCCCCCCCCCCCCCCCCCCCCCCCCCTCTAATAAAAAATATTTTTATAAGTGCCCCTCTGCAATAAGAGTGATTTAACATTAACTCAGAAATTAATAAGCACCCGGACGGTAATTAGAAATTTGAACAAGAAGTGAAAATTCTGTATATAATAGAAAACGGAAGATTATATTTTTGTGATGTCTAAATGTAAGTTATAAGTACAAAATCTTATTTAGTTGCCATGAAAAATACAGTTGTTAGTATTCTTTTATGATAAAAAGAAATGCCTCGTTCACAGCTAGCATGACCATTTCAAAATTTTTTTGTAAGCGCCCCTCTCCAATTAGCGCCTCTCTCTAATACGCGCCCTTCTAATTTCCAAAAATATTTTGTAAGCGCCCAGGCTTAGAGAGAATACGGTATCGACAAATATTTAGTATTTACAGACCTTCCATCTGAAATTGAGATAATGAATCTCATCTTTACTGTGGAGTTTTTATGTAGGTTTTACAGTTGTTTTATGCTTAAAGAAACTTTGAATCACTAGTTTATTTTACAGCTTTGACAAGATACAGTATGTTTTGTTATTTCTATTTTTCTGTTTTAATCCAGTATACATTGTTTATTTTTGCTTCATATTTTGTTTTGCTTTGTTGTTGTTTTATTTAAAGTTTATAAAGGTTTGTGTCCGTGCAGCTTCGCTTAGTTTTTTTTCTAATCATTTTGCTAAGTTATCTTCTGTTCAGCATTTAAGGAATATAAAAATTTAAAACTGAATTTTTTCTCTTTGTCTTCATATAGACATATATAGTTCATATATAGTTTTGGCGCAAAAAGATGCACCAAAATAAAACTGCACCAAATTTACAGTGAGCTGATTAAACGTTTTGTTTATTAACTCTGAACTTTATCATTTTGTAATTACCTTAAGTGAAGAAGTTTTGGCGCAAAAAATTGCACCAAATTTACAGTGAGCTGTACCAAATATATAAATCTTTTCTTCGAAAAACATAAAAATAGTCTAAAATTAGTGTAAATTTTGACCAAGAAGTCCAAATTGCGCCAAATTTAAAATAATCTTGGCTGCGCAAAATCAAACCTGTGCCAAATAAATCGAATTGACTGTGCACCAAAATTTCTTCATTTAGGTATTTTGCCAAACTCATATTTTCATTTGGGCAGTTTCTCTATTTGAGCCTTAAATTGAAATTAATTTCACTTTAAAAACATAGAATGAAAAGTTTAGAAAGGGTCGTTTACTTTTAGCATTTTGCATGGAATTTTTACTCCATATTTAAGGTTTTAATGCTACTAATTTTAGATAATATGTGCGGTTTCTTAGTATTTAATCCTAAATTTCAGATGTAAATATTTGCTGCTAGTTATTGTATCATACTTATATAACCATTTCATTTGTTTAGTTGTCTCTTGTCTGCTTATACCCCTGACAAACTTTTTGCATAAAAAATTGACAAGTGTTGACATCTTTTGCCCAATTTTTGAAACTAATGACCTTTCATAACTACCGTTCTACTTAACTTTTTTGACTGAAGTTTTTATATTAAGCCTGCATAAAAAACTTTCAAATTCAAAAATTTTCGAACAGCAAAATACCAATACTGACAAATAAAAAAACCCATCAAAATACATGCTAATGGTCTTATTTTGAAAGGTCGGCGTAATAATTTCAGAGACCTCTAACGCCCGCCCTAATACCGCCACTCAAAAAATAACGCCATTTAAGGCCGGTGTAATAAGGATCGATAAGGTAAATTAAAGTTCTGAAACATTTGTAAGTTTCAAATACCGTATTCTCTCTAATAAGCGCCCGGGCGCTTATAAAATTTTTTTAGAAATTAGGGGGCGCTTATTAGAGAGGGGCGCTAATTGGAGAGGGGCGCTTATAAAAACATTTTAAAATGGTCATGCTAGCTGTGAACGAGGCATTGCTTTTTATCATAAAAGAGTAAAAACAACTGTATTTTTCATGGCAACGAAATAAGATTTTGTACTTATAACTTAAATTTAGACATCACAAAAACATAGCCTTCCGTTTCTATTACAGAATATTCGTGTTTGGTTCAAAGTTCTAATTACCGTCCGGGCGCTTATAAATTTTTGAGTAATGTCTAGTCACTCTATAAGCGCCCGGGCGCTTATTGGAGAGGGGCGCTTATAAAAATATTTTTGACTAGAAGGGGGCGCTTATTAGAGAGGGGCGCTTACTGGAGAGGGGCGCTAGTTAGAGAGAATACGGTATGCAGATTTTACCTTTTGGGAATGCATAATTCAACGAATTAAGAGTTGTCAATTTATATAAGCGTTCACCCTTCAAGACTGAACATTTTAAAGCATGACCCAGCATGGTTGAGGGGAGGTTTACCTAACCTACTTTTCCGCGAGTGAGAAGAAAAAGCATAAGCGTATTTTTCGACGCAATTCCAACACATAAATTTGTTATAATATCACATTTTATTTTAAAATTTCAAATTAAAATATCTACAAATAACCCTTAGTTTTCACGCTCCTTGGCCTGTCTCAGATGTCTACAAACTCTAGAAATGTAGAGTAAAAGTATATAATACAGTTAAAATGAAAAAACATAGCAAAATAAAAAACAGCTATTCTTCAGGCAATAAATAACAGTAAAGCTTTAAGTCGTGACCTGTTGCAGCCATGCGGCTTGTTTCATTTCATTTTGTGATTCCTATCCTAATTACATGCTCAAGGGTTCATGGGGTTGCAGAGCGGAATTTATAATAAACCCGTTCTGCATAATTCTACGTATTTTCGTACTTCTGCGTAACTTCCCTGCTTTTGAGCCTAAGATACACTATTGATGTCATTTTATGTTTAAAAAAATCTGCTAGTTAAACATAGAAAATAAGAAAGTTTTATGTTGTAAACCAAACTTTATTAATAATCAAAAAATTGAAACAAAAGAAATATACTTGTACTAGTAACCCGGGTAAAGATTTTTACCAAACTTAACTTCGAAAACAATAGGTCAAATCCACCATTCCCGTGTACATACCCCGTGACGAAAAAATAGATCACAAAATCGCAGTCTAAAAGTGTATCTATGTTGTAGAGCTCGAAAAACTGATCAAAAAGGTGTATGGGATCGTTTCGCTACGACCAACCGTTACAGAGATATCGTCGGTTAAAGATTTTGATGACGTCATAGCCGCAATACCAATTTAAATTTAGGCCCAAATTTTGTGTCACCCCATCACCCGTATCGCGGACCCTAAAAAACGTCAGTTTTCCCTATTGGTTCTCGAGATATTTCCCCAAAAACGTCGCGTTCGATTAGGGATGCAATGCAATGATTCCCCCGTAATAGATTAAAAAACTGACGTCACGGCACTTGCTACTATATAATAATCGTAAAAAAACGCATGGCCTAACGAAAAATATGACCACGATTAAGAAGATTTTGACCTTAAAATTCAACAAAATTTATCACTCTCTAAAATAAAAGTGTGACACACACTCGCTATTATATATAAGACTAGTATCTCGCGTAAAAGTTTTTTACGGCTTTAATTTCGAAAATAATGTGACGAAAACAGGTGACGAAAAATTAAATCACCGAATCTCAAAAAGAGACCGTGCCCATGTTATAGAGCTCGAAAAACTGAGCAAAAAAATGTATGGGATCGTTTCGCTACGATCAACCGTTACAGAAATATCGTCGATCAAAGATATTGATGACGTCATAGCCGCAGTACCAATTAAATTTGAGCCCAAATGTTGCGTGACCCGGTCACCCGTATCGCGGACCCTAAAAAACGTCAGTTATCCCTATTGGTTCTCGAGATATTTCCCCAAAAACGTCGCGTTCGATTGGGGATGCAATGCAATGGTTCCCCGTGGTCATAAAAACATCCGACGTCAAATGCCACGTGCTATTATACTAATCGTGGATGTGTCTTGCGTGGTCGAACTGCCGCTATATGACCACGATTAAGAAGATTTTGACCATTAAAAAAACAAAAACACTCTAAGTTAAATGTGTTACACACATTGCGAATTAGTATAAGTAGACTAGTATCTCGCGTAAAAGTTTTTTACGGCTTTAATTTCGAAAAGGATGTGCAAGAATCCCCCGTTCCCGTGTGCGAACCCAGTGACGAAAATTTCAATTACGGAATTGGGACTGGAAAATGTACCCAGGTTGTAGAGCTTGAAAAACTGAGCAAAAAAATGTATGGGATCGTTTCGCTACGACCAACCGTTGCAGAGATATCGTCGGTCAAAGATTTTAATGACGTCATAGCCGCAGTACCAAATAAAATTTAGGCCCAAATGTTGAGTCACCCCATCACCCGTGTTGCCGACCCTAAAAAACGTCAGTTATCGCTATTGGTTCTCGAGATATTTCCCCAAAAACGCCGCGTTCGATTGGGGTTGCAATGCAATGATTCCCCCGTGATGCGATAGAAATAACTGACGTCACGCCGCGTGCTATTATACTAATCGTCAATTATCAATGGTCTAACGAAAAAATGACCACGATTAAGAAGATTTTAACCGTAAATTTAGACAAAACACAACACTCTCTAAAATAAAAGTGGTATGCACAACGTGGATTAGTATATACTAGTATCTCGCGTAAAAGTTTTTTACGGTTTTAATTTCGAAACGGATGTGCAAAAATCCCCCGTTCCCGTGTGAGAACCCCGTGACGAAAATTTCAATTACGGAATCGGGACTGGAAAGTGTAACCATGTTGTAGAGCTCGAAAAACTGAGCAAAAAAATGTATGGGATCGTTTCTCTACGATCAACCGTTGCAGAGATATCGTCGATCATAGATTTTAATGACGTCATATCCGCAGTCTCAAATAAAATTTTGACCCAAATGTTGCGTCACCCCATCACCCGTATCGCGGACCCTAAAAAACGTCAGTTATCCCTATTGGTTCTCGAGATATTTCCCCAAAAACGTCGCGTTCGATTGGGGATGCCATGCAATGGTTTCCCCGTGATCATTAAAAAATCTGACGTCAAATGATGCCACGTGCTATTATACTAATCGTGAATGTGTCTTGCGTGGGCGAACTGCCGCTATATGACCACGATTAAAAAGATTTTGACCATTAAAAAAACAAAAACACAACACTTTCTAAAATAAAAGTGGTATGCACACACGCGGATTAGTATAAGTAGATAGTATCCCGGGTAAAAACTTTTTACCGAACTTAACTTCGAAAAGGATGGGTCAAAATCGCCTTTCCCGTGAACAATCCCCGTGATGAAAATTTCAATTTAGGAATTGGAAACCGAAAATGTAACCATGTTGTAGAGCTCGAAAAACTGATCAAAAAAATGTATGGGATCGTTTCGCTACGACCAACCGTTGCGGAGATATCACTGATCAAAGATTTCGATGACGTCATATCCGCAGTACCAAATAAAATTTAGGCCCAAATGATGCGTCACCCCATCACCCGTATCGCGGACCCCAAAAAACGTCAGTTATCCCTATTGGTTCTTGAGATATTTCCCCAAAAACGTCGCGTTCGATTGGGGATGCAATGCAATGATTCCCCGTGATCATAAAAAACTGACGTCAAATGATGCCACGTGCTTTTGGAATGATCGTGAAAAAAAGTGTCTCGCATCTACGTGGTTTTACGCGCACATAAGAGGACGATGACCGTAAAAATTAAACAAATATATCACTCTCTAAAATAAAAGTGGTATGCACAACGCGGATTATTATAATAAGATAGACTAGTATCCCGGGTAAAAACTTTTTACCGAACTTAACTTCGAAAACATTAGGTCAAATCCACCATTCCCGCGTACTTACCCCGTGACGAAAAAATAAATCATAGAATCGCAACTCATCCCAGGCGGCGTCGCTCGCCACCCATGTTCAGTATGTGTTGTGTCGCAGAATTGAACTCTTGCAAAAGTTTCTTTTCAGCATTAATTTTTTAATTCATTTCTTGCATTCAGAAAATTTAAAACAGAAACAAATAGCAACATGGCTCAGAATATATATTCATACGCAGAAGAGAAGTAACTTTAATGTAAAAATATGCAATATATAACACAGAACCGTTTACCCAGACATACGAAACCAAACATTACAAAATGTTAATTCAAAACAAATTGATACCTTCCAACTTTTTCTTTTGTTCCAAAGTTACTACTGGACTGCAACCATTAATGAATTTTTGAAATGATATATAGTCTGTTCTTCCCAAAACCATCAACGTCATGATTAAAACCATGAGTTTCATTTCTTTATGATTTTTTTATTATTACCTAAAAGGATAATATTTCAATTGTAATACCGAAAACCTAATCATGCTATAAGAATATTGAAATAAACAACAACAAAAAAAATAAAAAAAAAATTAAATTCAAGTACGCATTTATCCTAAAAACAATAACTAAGAACAAAAATTTACCCAGAAGTCACAAATAAGATCATAATGCCAAAGTTAATTACCCAGGCATAGTACGTAAACGATTACCATAACACAAAATAATGCATAAACATGAAAAAATAAAAAAATAAGAAAAATTACATGAATTAGAATGTCGCATAAACAAATACAGGTATATACATCCACTGGGAGCATTATCAAAAACAAATTCAAATTATGATGCTGATAATAGTCGGAAAGTCAGACAGAGATACATTACACATGAAACAACAGTGAATAATTATTAGCTGGATGACGAAGAAGAACATGATCAAACTAAATACCCAAATATTCCCAAACTCATAATATAAAGATACTTTCCTAAATGACGTTTATTTGTTTACTTTCTTTCTTGTGAAAAAGGAACAAATCTAAATGAATAAACCATGCAGAAGAAGACACTATAATCACATTTAAAAAGTAAAAATACGCTTAAATGAATAAAATCTATAAAGATCATGTATGATGTAGCTACAGCCAAAGAGCCTTTCAACAGCAACAGCTTACGCTTGCCTCATGGTCACAACTCTGGAACCATTTTTGTTTTCGTAAATAACAGAACAATATAATAATACAGAATAATAATAAGTAACATCACCTTTGCTAAGCATGCTGTTGTCAACAATAACAACGATGCTCCACATCCAAGTTATTCGCCCCGCAAAGTTTTTCTTTCTTTTTCGTCTTTCTCTACCGATATGCTAACGAAGAAAACAATCAGTTTTTCGTATATTTATGTCCACTTCTTAATTAAATCTCTACGAAGTGGTAGCTCAACGAAAACGATAAAAAACAAAAACATTTTACCTGAGTAAAGATCTTTCTGCAGGCATCCGTTTTTAAGTTCTAGAAACAAAAAAGGAAAGGTATTATAATAAGTAAAGTTAGTAAATAAGTAAAAGATTCTTGTACATTCTGCACTGTAAACAATAATGTACTCTACTTGATAAACCCGAAAAGAAAACGATCCCGAAACTTAAATTTTTTTCAGTTCTTTCGTCGATTTGCTTCCACACTTGTTAGTTCAATCTTCACGATACGTTTTTTCGCAGAAACTACCTAAAACAATCAAACTTTATAATTAGTATAAATGCATATGCACATAATATCACATGTAAAAAGTTTTACGGATTCAATCAATACTGGAGCTGAACCGAATGAAAGCTTTTTAAAGTAAATTTTTTTCCAGGACACATGAGACAACCAAGAATCGAAATGATACATAAATAAACTGAAAACGCATCGAAATGCTTAAATTCCCGGGCGGAATAACCAGTGTTCTATTTGTAGGTGATCATTATCAATTTATTATTAATTTATCAATTATTATTAAGGGAATATTCATATTCCAATAATGATCAATTTAGATATCTTTATCTACGTATACCAGAGAAAGATTGATTAAGCTGTTGTAGGTGTTACGCTGTGCGCAGGCCGTAAGGATTCAGACGTTTAATTGTGATCAGTAGATAACTACAGCAGATTGTGATGTCATAAGGAAGTATAATTGGCCATAATACCAAATATAGCTAGTATCGTATGAACAATTGAGTACAAGTCAGCTGATAGTGTGTTCACATTTTGACAATGGCTGAAAGCTCAGTTTCCTCCGATACAAAAAACTGCATACTACCCTCCATATTTGATCACCATCGGTTTTTCAATGGTGGTTGAACTGATCTTAGCAGTGCAAGGAAGAATGTAATTTTGAGAAACAAGTCACTGCAGATCAACCGGCACATGGTGAAGTGAGCAACTGTAGAAAATGTCAAACATGGTTCATTCTCAATGAATTGTAACGAGCTACATGAAGCACAGAAAATGTGATCAGGAAAAAATTTCATACCTTATAAAATGTCAGTTATCTTTACCATTTCTCTAGATATTTGCCTCTTCCCGTCGTCCATGACGACAGAAAACTGACATCACACTGCTACTGTAATTCTTCTAATTCTGAGCAGATTTTTGAAATCAATTTTGTATAACGTGAGTTGGATACCTTAAGTGTATTTAAATTCACGCAGTACTCATTTTCGCGCGGACATAAATTCGCGCATTTTAAATTCGCGCACCCTAATTAGATATATTCGCGCGGACTTAAATTCGCGCACCTTATGGAAGATAAAAAGTATTAGATTAAACAATGACAAGGGCGTAAAAGGGAGGGAGAGAAGAAGTACTTTCCTTTTTTACGTAAATATTATCAATTCTCATAGAATCTACATTATTTAGCGACTATTTCCAATTCCATGAAGGGGTTTCCATATTTAGGTGCTGCATCAAGTTGGTTATTCCGGCGCAATCCCAACCTTTTGTGACAATGGACTTCTGGTTTTGCATGTAGTCGTAGAAAGATATAATCCATTTCGCATGAAGTGGCTTTAAAATGCTCAATTTTGAATAGAATTTTACTTCTTCTGGTTTTATTCCACTTTGCATCTGTTTCTTTACTTCTTTACTCTTTAATGCGTCCGTCCACTACCCTTTGAATGCATCTGCGACAAGCAACCACTTGATTCTTCCGTAATTCGTTTATTATCTTGCTAACATAAGGCAAGATAATTTTGTCAACCATTTCTAAACATTTTGCTTCATTAGACCAATGGTTTGGTGTGTGTGTGACTTGAAACCCTTCGGGGAATGTATAGCTAGGGTGGCATTTTTTTTGTCTTCCCTTGATGTATAAGTTGCATCGGAAGAAGTTCTCCTGACATGCTGATTCCAAAAGTACAGGTATTTGACGATAATCTGAGCTGGTAGTAACCGGAACAAATTTATCTCCAATGTTGATTACCAAATCCTGCGGAATTCGATATGCATTAATGTTCTTCTCTTTGGCTGAATGGAAGGCAAAACCAATTTCTTGAATTAATCCAGGGGCTGCTAAGCTGTTACTGCTCGTTGGTGTTGTTGCTCGTCGCTTTACGTAACCCAACCTTCGAAAAATGGATTGTGTCCACGACTGGTGTAGCTCAATTGATCCTCCGTTCTCTTTAAGCAACATGCTACCATGTGTTTGGAGCAAACCTTTTGCAATGGAAATCGTTACATCCTATGTTATCGCAAGACCCGAAGCTCGCATGCTTTCAACCATGTTCATAACTTTTTTTGTCAACTTCTCCAGGAATCAATGATTTAGCACTACGAGGCTGTTTCGGTAAACAGACTAGATCTTCATTTTTTCAGTCTTCTCCTTTTTGATGTCATTTTACAATAAAAATTCTTCGTACTGTTGATTCGGGGACTATGGATCTATGAGCTATGGATTATGGATGATATGGTAATCTTAGTGTTGTGGTGCGAGAAACAAAATATAGAAGACCACCCCTTCCACAAGGTGGTTTAGAAGTTCCAATTACATTACAGATTATCAAAAAAAGACGCTCCCCAAAAGGTGTTTGAAAAGATGAAAGAGTTACATGAAACCGGGAAAGATACTGACCATTACAGAAAACCCCGAGGAAGATGACATTGACGAACGTTTTGAATTTTGATTATTGTTCTTATCTGAGAAAAAATTGTGCCACTTTCTAAAGAAAAAATATGGACTCTTCATTTTTCCATTTGACCTTTTCGCACGGACAAATATTCGCGCATCACTTAAGGTATTAATCTAAAACTGAGTGAAAATCATAATCTTTCTTATGGCTATGTGAAAATGAAGATATTTTTCTGATGGTGATAAAATTTCTTTCAACTTTTCAATAAATTGTACATTCCCAGTAAAATCACGTTTACAAGGTACTTGGAGATTAACTACTTTGCAGATATTGTCATCGCTTGCTTGAAGAAAAAATGAGATTGTTTTTGCAAAGCGGCCTGTCTTTCTTTTTGCCAAACGTACAACCGCAACGTTGTTCTGTATTAGTGCAGCAGCGTATTTTTGACAAATCCATTTTCTTGTTTTACTCGACTCTTTAACTTCTCTTTCCCAAAATCCATGGCTTTGCAGAGTGTTGTAAAACGTTCCATTCTGAAATTGTTTCATTCTGGAAACGTTCGATTTTTAAGACATTCGATTTTGAAATTTGAATGTTTTTTTCTTTCATTCTTTCTTGTCACTTCTTCTCGTTTGCTGCCCACGTGCAAGAAAGATGTAAGAAGTTCGATCCGAATTCTTATTTTTCCCAATTATCCGATAATTCAAACATTCGCTAATTCGAACAAATCTTTCGATCCCTTGGGTGTTTGAATTAATGAATGTGTACTGCAACCAAAAAGTCTTAATTTAACGCTCGTTGTTCTAAATATGATAAATCGACAAAAGCAATCACTTTCTGTACAATAAAGCATACACCTCTGTTACGCACTTGCACTATTGGTCGCAGTTGGTCGCAGCAAAACGATCCCTTACATTATTTTGATCAGTTTTTCGAGAACTTGGGTACATTTTCCGTTGATGTGAATGGAGGTGACACGACGTGAATGGGGGTGACACAACGCAAGGTGAACATGGGTGGGGTTATAACAGTCGATTCTCTGTCTGTCTGTTTGTTTGCCAGTCTGTCACGCAAAATGATCTGAGCTTCGAAAGAAATCAGGGATCTGCAACAGAGAGATCGCGGAGAACTTAAGCAAATTAGGGTATATAAATGTATAAATGTATAGTTCCTACCAAATAAATTATAATGACCACAGAAATTGTAATACTTTTAACTGAAATATACATACATGAAAATATCGGCTAATTTTGAACTCTGATTCTTATTCATATCCTTGCCTCAGAATTACCTTGAATGAATAAACTTTTAAGGATACAGTATACGTTCTGTACATCAAAAAACCAAAATAATTTTTTTTTCAGCAATTTACCTAAAAATATCTGAATTTTTCAGTGGTGAAGTTGATTTTATGATTTTTTTACAGAAAAGTTGTTTATTTCCAAATAAAAGTTTTTCTCATTCATTAATCAAGATTTTCTTCGATTGATCTTTCGCACATTTTTTGTAAACATGTGTTTTTTAATTTTTTGTTTAAATGAACATCATAATTTAAATGCACATCTGTTTAAAGTATTGTTAATAATAGTATCACTAGCCAAGGTGTTAATCTATGTCATGATCATGTTGAAGGTGTGATCTTTTGCAAAACTTTTAAAACACTTTTTCGCAGTGTTCGTTTTTTAGCACGGTTCCTGCTACATTTTGAGTCCCATTTACAAAACTAAAAAAGCTCTGCTAAGGAGACTGCCACCATGTTCAAGCATATAGATTTTTCTAAAACCGGTTTTTGTTTTTTTTCCGAAAAGTGAACCATTCCCAAGTTATTAGTAAATAAAGTTAAAGTTTGGACGGAAAAAATTCACTTTTCAGGAAAAATGAAATAACTTGAAAATGAGGCTTTTTCAAAGAATAAAAAAAACCCGTTTTTACCCACATCTTTTGTGATTCTGACAAGAGTGGAATGAGCACTGGAAACTAAGTAGTTTTGTAAATGGAGTTGCTTTTGTGAAGACGGGATGTAAAATTTCCAAGCCTTCTACATTTTTACTAGTACAAAATTTTCAAATAACATTAATATCATTCGATAGCTTATAAAAAATGCTTTTCAGTGATATATAATATAGCAAATATTTATTCATAGTTGGCAAAAAAATTGAATTTTAAAAAACTATGCTCAAAACGTATACTGTATCCTTAAACATTTTTATACCCCCGTTCGTTGTCAAAGACACGCCAAAAAACTGATCAGGTTCGTTTTCAACCATTTTGGCACTTATTTGCGCGAAAAGAAAGTCAAGAATGTTGATAAAAACGATCATTTTGTTTACCTAAAGACATCAAAGAAAAGTTGTGTTTACGTTTTTGTTTATGTTGTCTGTTTAGCTAGGTAAACTGACAAAAAACACCAGGCTTGTTTTTTATGTTTGGTGAGATCAAAGTTAGATATACATAGATACATTCATTGTCCTGTATATATTGTTCTTTTGATTTTTTCTCAACAAGTTATGAATTCGCATCATGACTATGCAGTCCCTCAAAGGTTTGTCTTGCCTAGATCACAATCTGATAGAGACATTGTTGATGCACAGAAACATGAAACCCCTGCCTGGTGACCCTCAACAACGTCGTCGAATTAGCAATGCTGATTGACAAAGGAAACACCGTGCTAATTTAAGTGCAGTTCATTCTCATTTGAGACGGGAGAGGGATGCATAGAATCAAAGAGAACAACGGGCTAATGAGCAACCAGAAAAAGCTGCTGCTCGACGTGCAGCTGATGCTCAACAGTACAAACATGTAAGAAACAATGACATATGGTCATACATGTTGAACTGCATGGTTTGTTTTAAAAATTGGTTTGAACGTTAAGCTTCTAACCCTTTTCCTTTTTTTAAGCTGATAGTCTATTAAGTATGAAAGTAGATTCAGTTTTTCAAGAGTTCATGTTATGACCACAACTTATTTTCATATGTTTAGAGTTTGCATAGTGTCGTAGAGTAAAAGATACATATCAGCTAATGTGAAGAGAAATGACATTTTGAGAAGACAGTTAGAAAGTTTGAAATTTCTCATATCTCAGGCATATATTTAACTGATCTGAAGTTACTGAAAACAGCAGTGTTTGTTCAAAATTCAAAGTTTCATGTTCACAAGTTTATCACCCATGACATGACCAACCTCCTTTTCAACAACCTCCTTGGAGGTCTCATGAATATCCAATTCTCTGTGTGTCTCTCTGTTTTTTTGTCTGTCACACAAAATGGTAGATGTGAGCTGTGAGAGAAATCGGGGATTCGGCAATGTAAGATCACGCATAAATTATTTCTTTTCATGTGTGCGATGTCAGTGCGACACCAATGCATTGCCCGAATCAACATTCTATTTGTGCTGACATCAGCATAATGCAGCTCTACATTTAACATTTCATTAAAAAAATAAAATAAAAAAGAAGATGCATCATGTTGGTTCTATTGAGAAAGCGTTTCTATTTCAGTTACTGAAAAGATTTCTTAACGTACTGTGCTGACACTGCTAAGCTATAAACTACTTTAAGCATGTCATCAATACTTAAAGCATGTTATCAATGTAATATTTACACAAAGATCAGGTGCAACTTTTCATTTTTTGTCCAAAATTTTAACTAATTTAAACAATTCCTTCAATTTTCATTAGAGTTTTACCGATTTCAAACTGCGTGGTTGTCTTTTGCATGTTCTGTGTGACACTGTCACATATAGCTGGAGACGACACAGAATTTCTTGATGGCCTTATCAAATACAAAATGAAATATTTTTTATTTGACAAACTAAAATACGAAGTAAATAATAGCACAGGTGAAAACACAAAGTTTAAATTGCAACCTCGATCTCGTAATCAAAAACGACATAAAAATCTCTTCGATATACTTTCTCAGTTCATAACTTCTGCAAGTAACTACAATGAAGACGTTTGCAGTCCTTTTGATCGCCTGTTGTGTGTATGTCATCTGTCAAGATGTGGAAGATGATAAAAAGAGGAAGGTAGAACACAATCTGTTGTTTAATTTCATGGTAGAAATCATCATTAATCTTGTCTGTAACAACTCTTTTGGAATGCTCTTTATATTTCATTTAAGTGCGTTGATCAGTATCGCAAATGCATGAGATCAACAAGATCCAGTCCTGCCCCGAGTGCAACACCAAGAGCAACTCGTAGATCCAGTGGAACCACAAGAAGACAAGGATCGCATGGAACCAGTAGAACACGTAAATCGGGTGGCACTAGAGGAAGAACTGGATCGCATGGAACCGGTGGAACACATGGGTCACATGGCACCGGTGGAACACATGGATGGCATCATAGATCGCATGGAACTGGTGGAACACATGGGCCGCATAGTACCAGAGGAAGACGTGGATCCCATGGAACCGGTGGAACACATAGATCCCATGGAACCGGTGGAACACATAGATCGCATGGAACCGGTGGAACACATGGATGGCATAAAAAAAGATGCATCGCGGAATATCGTAAATGTCGTAGAGGGTTTTAGACTATTCTAAGACCATTTATCGGTTTTCATTGATTTGTTGGAAATATAAGCATGAAAAACGTCACATACATTATTATCTGTTATTAAATGTTCTCTCTTATCCCGGTTTGTTAGCATGTTACATTCAAAAGTTTCACAGTCCTCAGTAGAACACGCTTGTAACTCACACCGCAAGGTCCGATGAAAATAGGTATGTAACATGGAGAATAGAAAACCATGAAAACAGCAAACATTCATATGAACGTGGAATACTAACTAGAACATGAAAAACACTGATCTTTACAAGAAAGTGACGTAGCATTGTTATTTGTCCTTGAAGTCTTTAATTATTTTGTGGAAGTCAAGAAGTGTATTACAGAAAACATTCCATGATTCGCTCCATAACAATGAAGTTATAAAAACATTTCAAATCATAGAAGCCTCTCCTGTTCAAACGAAATTCCAGTAAAAATTTATGACTGCAGGAATGTGTTAAAGCGTTAACATATCCCTAGACAACAGAAGACTAAATTGGGCAGCTTAACTGAAGAACAGGGTGGTCAAAGTTGCCCCTCTACGCAAGAGTTTTTGTATTTGATTATTTTAAAAGAGTCTCATGAAGCCATTTCAAGAGATAAGAGGATTTATTTCTATAGGTTAGCTACCAAATATCACCGATTGTTACCAGATATATGTTTTCTAATTTTCAGGTTTTTCCCTATCATCGCCCAACTAGCTGTTGATTTGATTACAAGCTTTCCTTTTTTACTATTTTTTTCGAGGGAATAATAACATTACACGCTAGCTCCTGTCCATAGCATGCGCTCAATATTAATTTGTTTTCTGCCACAAAAAAATATACGACAAATTTATTACACGAGTGCTCTGTCATGTTTTTCTGGAGTCTAGTTTATTTATTTATCGAAGTTATTAATACAACTGCACAAATACAATATTGACCACAGCTGTTGTCACAATTGTTAAAATAACTGTTTAATTTTGCTCTGAAACTCAGAAACAACTTCGATACAAGAACAACTTCGATAAATTCATCCAACGTAAACATAGAGGGCCTAGAAAACAGTATTAACTTTAAAGTTTTATCCATGATTACAGAGATTCGGTACACAAAACATATCATTGATTTATGGTCTCATTAGCTACACATTGTTATTGACTTGGGATTCTTTCTTAAAAGGTACGAGTGTGGTTGTAAAGGAAAAAATCTTGGAAGGTTGAGATAGCGACAAGGAAAATTTGAAGAGAGATTAAGGAACGTCAAAGAAAAGTAAATAACGTTGTTTTATTGTATGCTGATGAAAAGGAAACGCACATCCAATTAAGAAAGAAAGTCTGAAAAAGCAACTGATTTTAAGGAAGTATGAAGAAAACAGACGGTTCCAGTTAAGGAAGGGGTATTCAGTGGGGAATCTAAATTATTGAAAATTATTGAAATATCCTCTGATGAGATAGTGGCTACTGTTTGGTTCTTTTACAAATGGAGAATATGTATTGGGGTTTTCGTCCAAAAACTTGCTTTCCAAATAAAAAACTGAAATGATACAATGCCTTCTAATTGAGAGAAATTTATTTCAAAGATTATGAACCGTTATAGATTTTTTTTTTTTTTTTTTTTAATTAGTCGCTCAATACAAGGTTTAAAACCACTAATGTGTATTGGGGTACAAGGAGGAAAGGTGACGATGGACATTACATTTAAAGTGTTGAAGATTATAATGAGAAGGAAAAACAGACTGGGGTAAAGAATTCCAGAGAGTGGAGGAGCGAGGAATGAAACTTTGTTGGTAAAAATTCTTTGATGATTTTGGGATGCTGACAGTGTGATCATGGCAATTAGATGAATATCTTGTGTTTCGCTTGAAAGTCTTTAATGCAGGGATGAGAGAAGAGAGCTCAGTTGAACATTTTCCGTAAAAGTATTTATAAAAGAGGCAAAGAGATGCCACAGATCTGCGATGGGAGAGTGTGTCAAGTTTACTTGCAAGTTCATCACCTACAGCATTACAGATTCTTTTCTGGATACGATCTAAAAGATTTAGAGAATCAGAGGGTGCACCACCCCAGATATGGCAACAATACTCAATACAAGGTCGGATAGTAGATTTATAGAGGTAAAGAATGGCATCAGGGCTGAGGTATGCTCTTGCACGAAGAAGGGCGCCCACCTTCATCGAGGCTGACTTAGCGATTGCCTCAATGTAGGAGCGCCAGGAGAAGTCCTGTGAAAAAGTGATGCCGAGGAGACGAAAGGAGTTGTTTTCTTCCAACTGGGTGCCATTCATGGAAATTGACGGTAAAAAGGGATCTTTAGTATGATTTACAGATAGAAGTTTCGTTTTTGTGGAATTGAATGTGACCAGCCATTTCTCTCCCCACTCAACTATAGATTGCAGATCAAACTCAATTTCGCCTGCCATTTCTACCTGGTTGAACAAATCTGATTTTGGAGTACAGGAATAGATGGTTGAATCATCAGCATAGATGGCAAGCTTGGAAATAATGTTATCAGGCAGATCATTGATGAAAAGAAGAAAAAGGGTTGGCCCAAGGACAGAACCTTGGGGAACACCTGCATTGATGGAATGTGTCGATGATGATTGCCCGTCTAAAACAACCTTAAGCCTACGATTACCAAGGAAGGAACGAATCATCTCACAAAAGAGACCCTTAACTCCATATGCAGCAAGCTTTTTCAAAAGACCAGTATGCCATACTTTATCAAATGCCTTGGATATGTCAAGAGCAACAGCTCTTGCCTCCCCAGATTTATCTAATGCAGTATAAATTTTATCAGTTATCACTGTAAGGAGGTCAGCAGTTGAGCGTTGGGAGCGAAAGCCATATTGAGAATCTGAGAAGAGGTTATTAGATTCAAGGTGATTAACAAGAGAATTATTGATAAAGGCCTCAAAAATTTTACTCATAACTGGTAGGAGACTAATGGGTCTGTAATTTCGTGGATTAGATCGATCACCATAATTTTTAAAGACTGGAATTACAGAGGCAAACTTCCAAGATGAAGGAAAGCAAGATTCAGCTATGCACTTGTTTTATAGACAAGAAAGTACAGGAGATAATTCAGGGGCACACTTTTGAAATAGGATGACAGGAATTCCATCAAGGCCAGTAGCCTTAGAAGCATCAAGATTTGAAATGATGGAAGATATTTTAGCTGGTGTGATAAAGCAGCTATCCAGTACTTTATTAGTCCTCAAGGGAAATTCCGGAACAGCATGGTCAGAGTCATCAAGAGTAGAGTTAGTACTGAAAATATTAAAGAAGAGTTCAGCTTTATCCTGAGATGATGATAAAACCTCTGGACCATTGAAAATGGGAGGAATGGATGATCTTTTATTGTTGGTGACACTTTTAATGATGCGCCAAAAATCTCGAGTGCCAATTTTTTGTGAAGAGATACAATTACGAGTTTCTTGTTGATATGTAGACTTTGCATTATTAATGACAGATTTGCAGTGATTTCGTGCTTGGTTGAAAAGAACCTTATTATGAGAAGACTTCTCACGTTGATATTGATGAAAGTAAAGATTTCTGTGAGCAATTGCTGCAGCACAAGCAGGTGAAAACCAGGGAGAGGAGTGAGGTTTAACACGAAATTTTCTACTGGGGATAAATGCTTCAATACCAGATGTAAGCCAAGATGTAACTTCCTCTGCACATTTTTCAGCTGGATTTGAAAACACATTGTACCAGGGGACATCGCGAAAGAAAGGACATCGCGAAATTTAGCTGAGGGGAACCATCAAAGAGTTACCAACTCAACAAACCTGTCGTAAAACGCTGTAGTAGCGATCATTAAAGATACCAGATTAGCTCAATAGTTTCCAAAAGTTTGATGCTGTTAAATCTCTGGATGATCTGGATAATCATGGTACATGGAGTTCTTCGTTTAACATGTAATTCTTCGTTTTTAATGATGTATTTTAGCGGTAAGTCTACAACTTCGTCATATGGGGTATTTTTAAGTTTGATGATCGTTGAATTGATGAGGACACCGCGGAGGAGTAGTGAGTGGAATTCTTCGTTTCACATGGAATTCTTCGTCTTTAATGCTATATATCTAGCAGTAGGTCTTCAGGTTCATCGTATGGGATATACTTTAGTTTGATGATCGTTGGATTGATGATCGTTGAATTGATGGAGACCCCACGGAGGAGTGGTGAGTATTGAAATGAATGAATGCATGGGTTTCTTCGTTTTATATGGAAATCTTGGTTTTAAATGCTATATTTTATGAATATCAGCAATAGTCTATGGTTTCCTCAGCTGGGGTGTTCTTTAAGTTGGTTATCGCTGATTTGGGAAAGGTACCACGGAGGAGTGGTGCGTGTTGGAATAAATGCTTACATGGAATATTTTACATATTTTGATGGAATTCGAAGTTGATTCGAACGTGAGTTGTTGGAACGTGCGTGAGTAATTATAGAAAATGTGTTTATTTATGAAGTATTTTTATGAAGTATCTTTGATTTATGAACTGCTGAATTTATGTGAATTAGGGGGGACTCCAGGGAAAAATTATGGTATGTGTGTTAATATACTGTAACTGAAAGTCGTGGTAACGTTGAGCCGCGTGTATATCGGGATGTGTTTATGTTTATTTGGGGATCGCTGACAAAATTAAAAATGAGAAAAAGAAGAAACCTGCAGGTGTTGTGTATGTGTGGAAAGGAGTATTGCTTAATAGTCAAAACCTGGTGAATGTGCGTTATTAAATGTTTTTTAATTCCCTACAGTGCCCTGGGAAGAGATGCTCGACTGCAATATAATCATCAATGTTAATATTTTCGAGAGTGGTGTTGCAGCATAGGCAGTGACTGACTTAGAGAGAAAGTGATGTGCTAGGTGATTGTGTACAAAATGCAGGATGTGAAGTGAAAATTTGGGCTTGAGCCCCCCCAACTTTTTTGTCAAGCATAGTTGATTTTTTTTTATATTTTTTTTTTCTACTCACAACTCATCAAAAGATCTCCAAAGGCAATGACATTAGCACTCCCATCCTTTCGTAATAACAAGTATGTGATAAAACAAAGAAACCATTGGATATTGCGCATGATTAAAAAAAGACAGGAGTAGCAACTCGTTTTAAAAGCACAAATGAAAAAGCTCTATTTACCCACTGCTATGGCCATGCTCTGAATTTGGCAGTAAAAGATGCTTGCAGCCAAGTTTCTTGCTTAAAGAACGCTTTTTCTTGTGCGTTTGAGATCGTCAAACTTGTAAAAATCTCTCCACAACGTGAAACTATGCTGAAGCAGTTACGTGCAGACTCAAAGAATGAGGATAGGAGTGTCCACGCTTTCTGTGTTACTCGATGGACGGTGAGAGGTGAAATCTTGGAGTCACTTATAAATAACCACGAGGAATTGATGAAACTGTGGTCTGATGCTTCTGAAATCACAAAAGACCCAGACATGAATTCCCGTTTTTATTTGGTCGTTATCTCGGGGCAAAGCTACTTAAACAAACTGATAACCTTAGTTCAACTTTGCAAACCAGTGAAATGTCAGCTGTGGAAGCTCAAGAACTCGCAAAGCTCGTTTTGGAAGTCCTTAGGAAAGATCGCTCAAATGATGAGTTCGACTTGTTTTGGGAATTGACCAAACAGAAGATGGAAAAGTTAGGTATTGATGAGCCAGTTCTCCCAAGAAGAATGCCTCAACGTTATGATGAAAATAGAACCGACTTTCATCATGGCTCTGTTAAAAAAATGTACCAGCAAATGTATTTAGAAAGCTACGATTTTGTCATTAATGCCATAACTGAACGGTTTGATCAACCTGATTATCAAATGTACGCGGCCATGCAAAATATCATTTTGTATGCAATTAAAGGAGATGACTTCAAAAGCGAGATGACGAGACCAGTTTTGAAGAATGGTCAGGTGTCATTTGCTGATCTGTACCATCATGACATCGATCTGGTATCTTTAACAACCCAGCTGGAGCTACTGCCATCAGTTTTTAAAGAACCTTTAACAATGCATAGTGTGTTTAAACAAGCAAGGGAAATGAGCTCAAGTAAGAGGAACCTTATCAGTCAGGTGGTTATCCTCATGAAACTTATCATGGTAGCACCAGCAACAAATGCCAAGAGCGAAAGAATCTTTTCTGCAAAAGATCACAAAGATCGACTAAATGATCTGGATTTTGTTGAAATCGGCAACAACTTTGTGAGTGCCAATCAAAGGAGGAGAAACAAATTCGGTATTTCTAACAATTTAGATTACGGTAAAGTCCCTGAAATTACATCTACAAGAGAATGTGCAACGCAAACCGATGTTTGAATCACAGCCTAACATAATATATGTATTGTAATTTTTATTTTATGGTCAAAGTGAATACATACAAAAAATAAAACATTTTTCTAGTCCTTTACCTGTCAAATTAGCGAAAGTAGCTCCCAATTCCGGTGAAAATAAGTTCAGAAAACGTAGGTTAAAGTATGAAAAATCTTGATTTTCAGTGCTCAAATAAGCAATCTAGGGGTTGTAAAATTGAAAAATTTTCTTGGCCCGTCGGCCCCAACCATGGTGGGGCCTCCTTAGATACTAAACATGTTCAGCCCCCCCCCCCCCCCCCCCCTCCCTCCTCCCCCCCTAAGTCAAAACACTTTGCTACGTCCCTGATGTCTCGTTTATTAATAATATAGAAATTATGATGTCTAAGTAAATTAGAAGCTAGAAATGTGCAATAAAATGAGAGAACTTTTTCATAGTATGTACAGGGATGTGTGAAAAAAACGCGTGTATGAGTTTGCCAAGACAAAGGCAGGATTGTAGGTCCTTCATCAGGAGCTGACACCTACATTTGCACAATGTCAGTTCGTTTCTGGTGACCTATAGTACCACGGTCTATCAGCTCTACGAACTACTCATACTTTTGGCAGGGGTTCCTGTATATACTATGGGTGACTTGGGAGGACTGGGAGACGAGTGATTGAATTAAAAACTTACGTTTAGGTTGCGATACTTTTTGCGTCTGCACTTTCGGAAGATTATATCTTTTTGTTTTGTTTTTTGTTGATATTGCGGTGTCTATGGTGTGAAGTTCGAATGACGTTCGATTTGGATTCTATTGACGTAATCTTTGTGATAAAAATGGTGGTTCGATTTGGATTTTATTGACGTGATTGTTTAAATGAAAATGTTGGTTGTGCGATGCGAGGGTGTGGCGGAAGCGTGTGCGTATTTTGGGGACATTGTTGTGTATGTAGACGTTGAAGGCATGTGTGTATTTATAGATGTAAAGGGCGTGTGTGTCATTATTGTCTTGTGTGTGAATGTTGTTTTGTTTTGTGCGTAAAATGGAGTGGTTTTTGTGGATTTGTGATGGTTGTTGCTAATATATATTACTTTAATGGTAGAAATTTTCGCGGTACTAATTTTCGCGAAAATAAATCCCAAAAAAAACATTATTTCGCCAATTCGCGAAAATAAGTCCCGCGAATTTCTTCGCAATACATGATTCGCGAAAATAAATCTCGCGAAATTTCGAAAAAAAAAACACTTTTTTTTTTGCTTTTTTGAATCTCTTTCGAGTTTACTAAAAAGGGGTAAAATCAATATAAAATCTACTATTTAGTCAGAAACAACCACGATATCATTGCCCGACGCTTGATTGAACGATTAGAACTATTTTGTATTTTGATAGATTAGTATTTGTACTTTGTATTTCTCTTTCTGTTTAAAATGAACAAGGATCCTTGAGAGTACCAATACAAAAGTCTTTCTTTCTTACTAGAATTTCAATTCGAAAAATTTATCTTGCGAGTTTTTTTTTTATCTAAATTGCCATGCGCGAAAATTTATCTCGCGAAATTTTACGAGTTTCTGATTTCGCGAAAATAAATCTCGCAAAATCTCGCGAGATCATTCATTCGCGAAAATAAATCCCATCGATTTCGCGAGCTCGTGACCTCGCGAAAATTAGTACCGCGAAAATTTCTACCATTTAAGTAGTCAGTGTTGTTTGTTTGGTATTTCTGTTATGTGCATTTGCTTCAAATCGACATACTTGGTGTTTTTATATGCGTGTGCTTTGTTTTGAGACGGCGTGGAAAGTAGCGTGTGTATTGGTGTCTGTTTGTGCTGTGATTGTATGCTTTCTTTGGTGTTGATGCATTCCTGCGTGTCTGTGCATTTCTTCGAATTCTTTGGTTGTAATGATGTAGTGCATGTATTTGTGTTTGTAGTTTCCCTGACAACTGTCAGGGTGTTGTTGTGTCTTAATCGGATGTTCATGCTTTGAAATTCCTTTGGTGATTGTATTGGTGATTGTATTGGTGATTGTATTGGTGATTTTATTGGTGATTGCATTGGTGTAAGGAGTGGCGTAGGTGTAGCGTCTATATGATATAGTTTATTTATTTGTTGAAGTTATTAATACAACTGCACAAATACAATATTGACCACAGCTGTTGTCACAACTGTTTAAATAACTGTTTAATTTTGCTCTGAAACTCAAAAACAACTTCGAAACAAAAACAACTTCGATAGATTCATCCAACGTAAACATAGAGGGCCTAGAAAACAGTGATTGTACACAAAACATATCATTGATTTATGGTCTCATTAGTTACACATTGTTATCGATTTGCGATCCTTTCTTAAAAGGCATGAGCGTGATTGTAAAAGAAAAAATATCGGAAGGTTAAGAAAGCGACAAAGAAAATTTGAGAATAGATTAAGGAACGTCAAAGAAAAGTAGAAAACGCTGTTTTGTTGTATGCTGATGAAAAGATAACGCACATCCAATTAAGAAAGGAAGTCTGAAAAAGCAACTGATTTTAAGGAAGTATGAAGAAAACAGACGGTTCCAGTTAAGGAAGGGGTATTCAATGGGTAATCTAAATTACTGAAAATTATTGAAACACCCTCTGATGAGATAGTGGCTACTGTTTGGTTCTTTTACAAATGGAGAATACATATTTGGGTTTTAGTCCAAAAATTTTGCTTTACAAATCAAAAACTGAAATGAAACAATGCCTTCTAATTGAGAGAAATTTATTTCAAAGATTATGAACTGTCATAAATTTAACTGAGGGTTGCAGTGTGTTGATGTCAGCAATCCCTCATCTGGACAATAGGGAATATCAAAATAGAGAGAAAGTTAGCTTCAATATAATCTTACCCCTCTCTTGGAGATTGCCTTGTAAGAAACTCCTCACTTTGTTTCCTCTCGAGCTTTATGACATTATCTTTATGACATTATCTTTATGAATAAGCATTTCTGCAAAAGATATAAAAAGATATATGTCTCAGCAAGTTGTTCCATTTGTAAGTTTCCATTACCAATAGACCTTTCCTGAAAACACCGTGTTATAGCCAAGCCTTTAAGTTTCACCTCTTTTTCAAACTCTTCATTACTTCTAATTATTCCACTGGGGAACTGAAAGAACGAGTAACTATTACTTACTGAAAATATTATGCAATTAGAAAAATAATAAAATACATAGAAACGAGGCTAAACTTGATAACTAAGCATTAACTCGGCATTTAAACAGAAATTTGGGAAAGGTGTATACGTCATTCTGCAGAATGTTATTATTCCAAGAACGATCACTTTAGATGCGTTTATCTAGTGTCTTTAACATATATCTTTGTCTGCGTTTCCCTAATATAGTGATTGCAAACTGTTGTACTCGTTTTGATCATCAAAGTGTGCGCAGTAAAGCTGGAGAAGAAATTTTACTATGCTATTTGAGCCTCTTCGGATCTCCATAGTGACTGATGTTAGCATAAGTGAGGATGAAAAGTGTTGTTGAAAAACAAGCACTTCGATTACTTTGATTTTGGTGCTCATTTTGAGTCGCTTTCATAGTTTGTGGGACTGCTGTGGGGATAAAATCCGTCTCTACTCATAGCAACCAGGCTTTTTGCTTGCAATACTAGCTTAAAAGTAAAGTTGTTTCGATCATTTCTGTGGGAGTTGAGCATTATGCGATGTCTTGCTTTATCAAAATGTTCGTTAAGATCTATTTCAAAAACGAGAATTTAAAATGTTTAAGCAAAATTTATATTTTATAAAAACTTTTACTTGACTTTTAAAACTGTATCTGTGTTTTACTCAACTAGATCCACCAATTTCACTAAGAATGAATGATATTCATACTATCGTAACACATCACAAGTTGCAGGAGATCTGGAACGGGTTTTCATTTGGCTGATTGAAAAAGTAGCTATTAAGCGTAATGGCAAAATAAGATTAAAATCCACCGACATTAAGACAAAGGAATACAAACAAGATGCCCTTGCAGGCATAAGGATTTCTGCAAAATCAGCTGAAGTATGAAAAAAGACTATGGCATTCGTGAAATTTACGAACAGTTTAATCCGCAATATATATTTATTAAATTTCTGATCATGTACTCCCCAAAAATCTGGAAAAACATAATTGTCACTATGCAAAACTTTATACCAATAAACATCAATAAACTTATTTATATCTGAATGACATATGTTCTTTATTTTGTTGGTACGAAATGACATTAAGGATTCAGTGATCAATTCAGATAAGACAATGAGTATGCATGTAAGTCAATGTAAATGTTATGAATTCAATATGTATTGTCAATCTTCCTAACAGAATTCCTAAGGACAAAAAGGAAAGCGTAGATTTTAATGATACAAAATACATCCATATACATACAAAATCAACATACATAACTGAAACTTAAGGCCGGCGCAAATGCATCCAACATTTCATCCAACATCGTAAATTTCTCATGTTGGATGAAATGTTGGACGCATTTGAGAAGTTTCAAAATGTATGAAAATTTCAAAAAGAAGAAAAAAATCGTGTTGGATGATGTTGGATGAAGTTTGATCGCCATCAAACATTTCATCCAACATTTTCGGCAAGATCAAAGGAAGCTTCCGAATTTCTCTCGCTATTTTTCATGTTGCATGCATTTGAGGCAATTTTCGTCCAACATATCAAAATAGTCTCTGCGCTGAGTGCAAAAGGCATTGAGAAGGAGCGTTTTTCGAATCTTTTTTATTGTTTCGAAGAAGCGTTGTGACCAGTTTGAGGAACTTCTAAAGAATAAAAGGTTTCCGAAGGTCTTTCTGAGAAGCGCCATTCCCCCTCTGCAATCTCTCCATCCTCCAATAGGTTATCGGCAAGCGTAGGTGAACGGTAGACATTGGCAGAATTCGAACTTTTGATTAGCATATTATGGAGTGTGAGTGCAGCGAGGATAATATTTTCTACGTATTTCGGCTCTAGGTTAATAACGGTAAAAAAGATTCTCCATCTGTTGGCCACAATTCCAAATAGGTTTTCTGAAATCCGGCGAGCTCTAGAATGCCTATAATTGTAAATTCGTCTTTCCTCGTTCAAGCCCTGTTGGGGAAAAGGTTTCATCATGTATCTTTTAAGAGCAAAAGCTTCGTCGCCGAGAATGACAAAAGGAGCGTTTTCACCATTAGGCAACTTTTCATCATCTGGAAGCTCTACGGACCCATCTTGTATTCCTTGCAGTAGAGTGGTTTTGTTCCAGATTCCTGAATCATTAACCCTTCCATTTGACCCAACATCGGCGTAAATGCATTCATATTCGGGACCAGCAATAGCCATCAAAATTACCGAATGTGTGTGCTTGTAGTTGTAAAAGAAAGAGCCAGCATTTTTAGGTTTCTGAATCCGAACGTGCTTTCCATCGATAGCACCAAGAGCGTGTGGATAGTTCCAACGCTCCTCAAATTTTTTCGAAATTTCCAGCCATTGTGCTTTTGTACTGGGGACTTTTATGTAATCAGATGTCAAACGCTCAACTATAGCGTTACAGCAACCTTTAACAATATATGAGATTGCATTTAACGATATACGGTACTGAAAACTCAACGAACTCAAAGTTTCTCCTGTCGCTAAATACCTGAGAGTTAATGCAAGTCTCTCATCTGCTTCAATGGGCAAAGTTCCGCCTAGTCTTTCTTTAGGGGATATTAAGTCACCTATTTTATGTAGAATGAATTCGAAATCACGGACATCCATCCTAAACATTTCTCGGAATCCTTTCCTATCCTCCAGCACAAGTTCCTGAACGATATTTGTAAAGAAACCCCTTTCCTTTCGTCTTTTGACCCACTTTCTAGTCTTTCCTCTTTTTGGTTTCTCGTCGTCTGAGTCCAAAAGCTCATTCAATACTAGCATTGTTGCTACGTCCTCTGCTTCCCCCATTTTGAATTTTCAAATGAATGAACGTGTTTGATTTTTAATAAAATGTTGGATGAAGCAACTCAAATGCAACATTCTATTTTTTCTATTTTTTCAAAATTCGATATCTCATCCAACATTTCATCCAACATTCGAATGAAAATGTTGGATGAAATGTTGGATGCATTTGCGCCGGCCTTTAAACTTAAAAACTTAGAAACTTAAAAAAACATTAAATTTTTAATTACGCATACACCCCAGGAAATTATAAAAGCATAGCTGACACAATATGAAACTTACGTTAACTGCCAATAAACTTAATGAACAAAAGAACAATAAATTTAAATAGATGCTGTAAGATATCACAGTGATATAACGTAAGTCTTTTAATATATACGGTCAATCTTCCTAATAACGAAAAGACTTCCCAAACAAAAAAAAGTAAACAAAGATTTGGATTATGTAAATATGTGATCCAATTTAGCAAACATAACTGAAAGCAGTTAAAATTTACAGACAGTCGAGATAAGTTTCCTATTTGCTATCGTAAGTAGGCAGGGGCGGATCCAGGGTTAGGCAACTTAGGCAAATGCCTAACCCAAAATCAGTTAAATAATGTTTTTCACAAATTGAAAAAGGTATTGTATTACAATAATCAGAAAATAATCGAAAATATCAAGAGATTCCCGCATCAATCCGATATCCTTTCTTTTTCGCAAATAGGATTATTCTCCGGCGAGGCGCGGCGCGCGCCATGATGTTACAAATTAATGTTTTTTACAGCTTGAGTTTATAGGTATTGATTCTGCCCGGAAAACGACTTCTCATAGTTACATTGACAACACAGACTAGTGCCTAACGCTCACCTAGGCGAAGAAAATTTGCCTAAGGAGCCCCGGGTTTACACACTTTAATGAATGAACTGGAAGAAAATTTGCCTAAGGTACAACCATGGGTTAACACTTTATTGAATGAACCAGAAGAAAATTTGCCTAAGGTACAACCATGGGTTTACACACTTTTATTGAATGAATGGTCACCAAATCTGCACAAAACGACGTGGGAGACCTTCGAATTAGACCCAGTTCAACATGGATTCGCTAGAAAACATCGTTGCAGCTTTTGATAGCAATAATGAAGTATTAATTAGGAAATTTTGAATTCACTTAATACATCTGTTGAAAACAGACTTCAAAATCTAGGAAAAGCATTTTTTTCGAGTCATGTCTCTTCTTTTGCTTATGCGAAATGAAAAGATTGTGGCTGCTTTAAAGCAAGTGTTTTATTTTATGTAATATAAATGATTAGCATGGATCATTAGCACCATAATTCGTTGACCATAAGTATGACGACAGTTAATTATTAGCTCAGCTATGTATAATAAGTTTGTTTGTGTCAACTGAACCGAAGCCTTTTCTTTATTGATTAATGATGTATATAAATATTTTTGGTATCTGTTTCTGTTAACCAAAAATACATCTGTAAAAATGTTATGGAGTTACGTTTGAATGACTGAGTTTATAATACACAAAGTCATTGTTATTTTTCTGAGTTGTTTTGCGTAGGCAGCTACATGGTTTTTTTAGCACCAGTATCTCAACCTGGTAACTTATTTGTACAGTTCAGTATATAATTTTTCTTGGTTCGAGATGACTGTCTGGTTTTGAATTAAAGAACTTTAAAAGGATCCTGTGTCCAAAATGATATGAACCAATATGATAGAGATCAAAAAGTCTCTTGTTAGTATTACTTACTCCCAGTTTCTGAGATATGTATTTGATTTTTAAAATCTTACATTCACTTTATGCAATGCATATATTTTATGATATGTAACAGTGGTGGATCTAGAGGTATGTCGAAATTTGTGTATGAGAGCATTAACATAATTTGTGAATTCAATTTATATTTCCAATGGGATTATTTGGACGCTTTTCCTTTATGGTTAGATTGCTAACACTCTCCTACACAAATTTCGACATACCTCTAGATCCGCCACTGTATAATAAGATAGTATATAGGTTAACTTTCTCATCGCAAGTTATCATTAATACTATATCTTTCTAATTTACTATAGAGAGAAAGGGCTTTCACTCTGAGTGAGTGATAAGAAAATGAAGTTATAATATATTGAGAGTTTATACACATAAAGAAAGAATAAAAATCTTATTACATAATTATCTATTGTATCATTTCATGATTTTTAGATCAAAATATCTGCCCAAGGAAACAGAATTTCCAAAAACTATAAGACTTCTGAAACAACTTTGTGCATTCTATCATCCCTCGAAATATCATTTTGGATGCAGAAACACTTTAACATCTTTGGAGTTATTCTTTCATTTTATAAAAACCACCTACGTTATGTCTTCTTTTGAAAAAGGTAATTACATAATGTTTTAGTTTGACTTCTTTGTTTCCTATGCTACATTAAATTCTGGAAAAAATGTTGTAGCTCTTATTAGAGAGGAAGCAGTACATAATTTATCTGTTGTTGTGTAGTTTTATATATATAGGTTCTTGGACTTGTCTCAGGGATTTCTGTAAACACCATCTTTTACTATAATGTGGTTGACATTAATTATTTAACCATGGATCATTTTTAGGGTAGGGTATACTATTTGATTTCATGAACGTATAGTGCAGAAATCTGTTTTTATTTTGCTGCTGGATATGATCAAGGAGCTTGTCTCTAACTTTGATTTTGGTCATTTTACTCTATTTCTTAACATAATTTCTTTTCTTTTCTTTCTATCTGACCATCTTGCGAAGTACATGGATAAAATATCATGTATATGAAGTAAAATATCATAAAGTATATATCATGTATTTATCTGAGTGCTCCAATCTATCATGATAGGTGATTGAAAATTTATTTATTTGATTCATTACAAGTATGTTTTCGTTTGGTGGATGCTTCCTGTTCATGTACAAGCAATCAAGAAAATGAAGAAGATAACAGATGAAGTAATTTATTGGTTATTTACTTAACCTCCAACCTGGCAGAAAATATTATTTTGGCCTACATAACGTAGTTCAATACATTCCATTCAAACTCAATTAGTTTTCTTTTGTTTATTTCCCTTATTCCATTAGTGCAACAATACAGGCTTGCATTATAACACCCCTTTACGTTAGGACGAATCAATTCGAGTTAATAATTTTTACACTTCGAAAAGTATGTATTAGATTGGGCGTAAATTGGCGTAAATTTCATCGATTGCGCCCGTATGTGTGTTTAACAAAAAAAATTTGCCTAACCCTTAAAAAATCCTAGATCCGCCCATGAGTAGGAAGTCCTATTCCTAATTAAGGGCATTAATAATAATACAGCCAAGAACTATTATACAATTAAATATGCTAACATAGCTAGAGAAATACCTATGAAACATTAAATGATGCAGGCAGAGGTTAGATATTCTTGTTGTTTGAGCTGAAGAGGAAACTGAGCTGAGATGTACGTATCCAGAACTTAAAAGGTACAAGACGCCAGAGGGCGTGAAGATCAACGCACTAGACAAAGCAGCTCCTGTTTAAACGCCGGCTCAAATCTCTGAGTTGAAACTCTTTTCAAGAGTCTCGTTTCTAAATAATCCTCAGTAAATAAGACGGGTAACTTTCATTTCATCCTTACTTCATATTATAGGAGGTTCACAGATGCAACAAATAAATAAGAGAAATGTTTCTTTAACCACACGACCATTTTTATTGACGATTGCCTTTTACTATTCCAAAACAATTTGCATGATTTGCTGATATTCGCATGCGGTCATTTTCTTTTAGAGTCTCTTTCTCGTTATTAGTTCAATAGGTACCTACATTTAACTTATTTTGAATCTGTGCTTTACAGTTTTCGCAAGAATATCTTAATTTTATTCTACTGGGTTCATTAATAAACACACAGCTTTCGTATAATATCAGATTACCGTATTTCCTTTAATAAACGCCGCTTTCTGATAAACGCCGCCCTCTATTAAACGCCGCACTTATAGCCGAACGTTTGTCGTAAACGCCGACCTCTAATAAACGCCTCCCTCTGTTAAACGCCGCATCTTGAAAATCGGTGTTTATTAGAAAACAGGTTAAACAAGAATTATAAAAAAGTTTTCATGTCATACAAGAGAACATTGCTCTTCTTGGACATTTTCGTAAACATATCTTTTGTGTAAAACATTTTCACACAACCTTTTGTAACTTTTTTAAGGATAAGAAAGCATTATTATTTAAGTTTGCTTCGGTCCAATTTTTCATTTTGTAATAAACGCCGCCCTCTAAAGAACGCCTCCCTCTATTAAACGCCGCATCCAAAAACTTGAATTTGTAATAAACGCCGCGGCGTTTATTAGAGGAAATACGGTATACGAAATCAGATCAATTTTTTTCCTTCAGATAAAATACTGCCAGACATGAGAATAGGTGTTTATAAACGTAATAGTATATGCATGAGCTTTAAAACAGTTTGGTCCCCACACTAGGCCGATTCCTATAATCAATAAGTGAGAAACGATAAGTCTAATAAATCTTATCAGTAGGTATACAAAAAAACTATTTATAGGAAGAGAATATTATGTATCAATATAAAAAACAAAAAATGAGGCCGCAGCAAATCAGCAGCATTTTTTAAACCATAAGAAAAATGCATCATTTCGCTAAATACCCTATTACCCCGTTTTTAAGCCCCCCTCAGATTTACGCCCATGGGCTTAAATCCGGATTCAAGCCCATGGGCGTAAATACGGAGCCATTTTCAGCATTCGAGAAAAAACAAAATCATTCTCAGGTGCATCATTTTTTTTTTAAAAAATCAGTCAAATTTACACGGCTTCCTTCTTAAATAATCCTTAATTAGTAAATGAATGATAATGATGATAATGAAGAGGATAGTGAAAGCGAGGGGAACGAAGAAGAGGACGATTATGATATTGAAGTCGTGTAAAATATTTGAAAATGAAAAAGTACCATCATACTTCTCTCGTATTTATTTGATGATCTATTTCCCATATTTTGGTTCATATTATCCTTTCTTATCCAAATTAGAGAATTTTTGGTACTTATTTTTTTTAGCCCATGGGCTTAAATCCGGACCACTTTTTGAAAGAAAAAAACTGACTCAACATTAAAAATCCGTTTTTAAGCCCATGGGCTTAAAAACGGGGTAATAGGGTAATTATCATAGTATAATTCAGCAAAAATGAACCAAGTCACCCTGATATTCAGATAAAAATGTTGTCCTTACTTATCAGGGTGGAATTGAATTTAATAAAACAAAAGAACTTATTTTGAATTTATTATTGAATAAAGATGTTCATGGTCAAAATGATAAGGTTTCTCTTATAATTCTTGCCGAGGAGAAAGAAACAACACATCAACAACTGCATCAATATGTAAGACAGTTTCATCATAATAAATGTATAATCTTTATTCTTGCAAAAGCTTGACAAGTTTCCAATTCCTTACCCTATTGTACCAGGGGCGGAGCTAGAGGTATGTCGAAATTTGTGTAGGAGAGTGTTAGCAATCTACCCATAAAAGAAAAGCGTTCAAATAATCCCATTGGTAATATAAATTGAATTCACAAATTATGTTAATGCTGTCCTACACCAGGGATATGTTAAAGCGTAGCTGGATGCAGAGCGAGATTCGACAATCAAAAATGTTCATTGAATTTCTTTTGTTTTAAGAAAACAAAGACGGTCCTATGTGTGTTGTCAAAAATGGCGGCCAAGCGGCATGAAGCGATCAAAATGATAAGTCACAAAAAGCCACTTTTTACTTCATCTATACGTTTTCTGTACAATCTCAGTTCAGATAGACTTTTGTCAAAGAAGCTTTTAGACTTTTAAACAAAATTTAAATCGTATCCTGCCTTATAAGGATGATAAACAGCCATTTATAGCCTCGCACAGAGCGAAATCTGTTGGTGTTATATCGATGGAAGGAGGAATTCCCTGATATCCTGCTAATTGTCAAGGCAAGATAAAGCATTAAATTTATCAAATCTTGTGAAAATAGAATCAGGGAAGACCACGATCTCCCACGACTTTCCTTTTTTCTGGGGCATATATCTACGTCATTTTCTTTTCGTTTATATCTTTTTCCGTCACTTTAATCACGTGACTTTCAATAAATTATTGTATGTCATGTGATATTATTCTGAACTGCAAGGACACCTGTAATGAAATGGAAGAAATTTTCTATTTCAAAACAAACGAAAACTCGGTATGAATATCTACTATGTGTAAGAATCTTTTCGTTTCACTGTGGTTAGGTTATGGCTGAGTGTGGTTGCTGGCTGTTTCAGTTTTCCTTACTATGTTTGTCTATTTTCATATGATTTTGCATTTCCAGATGTAGATGTGTTAGGATGTATGTAGACATGAAGTAGTAAGCTTTTATCTATATGAAATATGCAGTCGTGTTTTTGTTTTTAGATCATGAAATATTTAAAAAAATACCAACAATGTCTTTCTAAAATACTTTAATGAGTGGCAAAAGGAGACAATGACTGTGTCAGGGACAAAAACAGATATATCAGAGTTTTGAAAGTATTAGAATTACTGGTGATTAATGTTCCTGTTGTATAAATCAATGATAAGAATTCCTGACTTGATATTTTATTCTTTGATTTGAATCCTCTAATAATTTAAGTGCAGAATGGTAGGCTAGATGATGTAGCTACCCCTTTTATTGAGGTTTATATATCTGCATTTCAATGCATTCCTTCAATCATCAAGCTTGAGCCATTGTTATTTTACTTGGATGGAATTGAAGACTGTTTGGTCCAATAAACTGAATCTTTTGTAAGCAAATAGTGCACAGTGGCTGTGTTGATAATCACAGCTTAGAACGATATGTTCAATGAAAGAAAGTTAATTGTTGTCAAGTCAGATATGATAACTGGCAATGCATGAAAATACAACGTATATAAGAGAGAGAATAGACCTCAATATTATTGCTGAAAAAGTGTTATAAAAGAGACAAAAATGCTGATTTTGGATGTTTTATTTTCCAGTTATGAGTGAATATATACTTTTGTGTTGATACAAATTGCCTGCACATTACAGAAAATATATTCTCATGTAAAAAATAACAAAAATGCTATTAACCGTCACTTCCTTTAATGAACAAATAAACACATGGTTTCAAACCCATTTTTGCTGTGCCTAAAAAAATGTGGTTATATTCTCTGAAATGTAGTATGTCTTCTTGCATATCGTACTGTTTAGTATTATTTCATTGTATTTTACATATACATTGTCTATTTTATTTAGTATATATAGTTATATATAATTAATTTATTTATTTTATATAAATATATTTTGAGAATGCTGCATGGAAGAATAAAAAAATCAGTATATAACTCTTTTATTATCTTATTATACTAATCCGCGTAGTGTGTAACACATTTAACTTAGAGAGTGTTGTGTTTTTGTTTTTTTAATGGTCAAAATCTTCTTAATCGTGGTCATATAGCGGCAGTTCGACCACGCAAGACACATTCACGATTAGTATAATAGCACGTGGCATTTGACGTCAGATGTTTTTATGATCACGGGGAACCATTGCATTGCATCCCCAATCGAACGCGACGTTTTTGGGGAAATATCTCGAGAACCAATAACGATAACTGACGTTTTTTAGGGTCGGCAACACGGGTGATGGGGTAACGCAACATTTGGGCCTAAATTTTATTTGGTACTGCGGCTATGACGTCATCAAAATCTTTGATTGATGATATCTCTCCAGCGGTTGGTCGTAGCGAAACGATCCCATACATTTTTTTGATCAGTTTTTCGAGCTCTACAACATGGGTACGGTCTCTTTGCGAGATTTGGTACTTTAATTTTTCTTCACCTATTTTCGTAACAACATTTTCGAAATTAAAGTCGTAAAAAACTTTTACGCGAGATACTAGTCTACTTATACTAATTCGCGTGCGTGTGTAACACATTTAACTTAGAGAGTGTTGGTTTTTTCTCAAATTTACGGTCAAAATCTTCTTAATCGTGGTCATTTTTTCGTTAGACCATTGATAATATTGACGATTAGTATAATAGCACGCGGCGTGACGTCAGTTTTTTTTATCTTATCTTATTGCATTGCATCCCCAATCGAACGCGACGTTTTTGGGGAAATATCTCGAGAACCAATAGGAATAACTGACGTTTTTTAGGGTCCGCGATACGGGTGATGGGGTGACGCAACATTTGGGTCAAAATTTTATTTGGTACTGCGGATGTGACGTCATTAAAATGTTTGATCGACGATATCTCCGCAACGGTTGGTCGTACCAAAACGATCCCATACATTTTTTTGATCAGTTTTTCAAGCTCTACAGCATGGGTACACTTTCCATTTCCAATTCGGTAATTAAAATTTTCGTCACGGGGTACACACACGGGGACGCGTCGTATTTCTGCAGATTCTTTTCGTAATTAAAGTCGTAAAAAACTTTTACGCGAGATACTAGTCTACTTATACTAATCCGCGTAGTGTGCAACACATTTAACTTAGAGAGTGTTGTGTTTTTGCTTTTTTAATGGTCAAAATCTTCTTAATCGTGATCATATAGCGGCAGTTCGACCACGCAAGACACATTCACGATTAGTATAATAGCACGTGGCATTTGACGTCAGATGTTTTTATGATCACGGGGAACCATTGCATTGCATCCCCAATCGAACGCGACGTTTTTGGGGAAATATCTCGAGAACCAATAACGATAACTGACGTTTTTTAGGGTCGGCAACACGGGTGATGGGGTAACGCAACATTTGGGCCTAAATTTTATTTGGTACTGCGGCTATGACGTCATCAAAATCTTTGATTGATGATATCTCTCCAGCGGTTGGTCGTAGCGAAACGATCCCATACATTTTTTTGATCAGTTTTTCGAGCTCTACAACATGGGTACGGTCTCTTTGCGAGATTTGGTACTTTAATTTTTCTTCACCTATTTTCGTAACAACATTTTCGAAATTAAAGTCGTAAAAAACTTTTACGCGAGATACTAGTCTACTTATACTAATTCGCGTGCGTGTGTAACACATTTAACTTAGAGAGTGTTGGTTTTTTCTCAAATTTACGGTCAAAATCTTCTTAATCGTGGTCATTTTTTCGTTAGACCATTGATAATATTGACGATTAGTATAATAGCACGCGGCGTGACGTCAGTTTTTTTTATCTTATCTTATTGCATTGCATCCCCAATCGAACGCGACGTTTTTGGGGAAATATCTCGAGAACCAATAGGAATAACTGACGTTTTTTAGGGTCCGCGATACGGGTGATGGGGTGACGCAACATTTGGGTCAAAATTTTATTTGGTACTGCGGATGTGACGTCATTAAAATGTTTGATCGACGATATCTCCGCAACGGTTGGTCGTACCAAAACGATCCCATACATTTTTTTGATCAGTTTTTCAAGCTCTACAGCATGGGTACACTTTCCATTTCCAATTCGGTAATTAAAATTTTCGTCACGGGGTACACACACGGGGACGCGTCGTATTTCTGCAGATTCTTTTCGTAATTAAAGTCGTAAAAAACTTTTACGCGAGATACTAGTCTACTTATACTAATCCGCGTAGTGTGCAACACATTTAACTTAGAGAGTGTTGTGTTTTTGCTTTTTTAATGGTCAAAATCTTCTTAATCGTGATCATATAGCGGCAGTTCGACCACGCAAGACACATTCACGATTAGTATAATAGCACGTGGCATTTGACGTCAGATGTTTTTATAATCACGGGAAACCATTGCATTGCATCCCCAATCGAACGCGACGTTTTTGGGGAAATATGTCGAGAACCAATAGGGATAACTGACGTTTTTTAGGGTCAGCGATACGGGTGACGGGGTGACGCAACATTTAGGCCTAAATTTTATTTGGTACTGCGGATATGACGTCATTAAAATCTTTGATCAACGATATCTCTGCAACGGTTGATCGTAGCGAAACGATCCCATACACTTTTTTGCTCAGTTTTTCGAGCTCTACAACATGAGAACACTTTCCAGCCCAGATTCCGTGATTAAAATTTTCGTCACGGGCTACGCACACGGGAACGCGTCGTATTTCTGCAGATTCTTTTCGAAATTAAAGTCGTAAAAAACTTTTACGCGAGATACTAGTCTTATTATACTAATTCGCGATTGTGTGTCACACTTTTATTTTAGAGAGTGACATATTTGTTTTTTTTTCACGGTCAAATCCTTCTTATTTTTTCCCTTTTTGTCGTAAAACCACGTCAAGGCCAGAACACTTTTTTTGATTTTCCGCGATTAGTATATGCTCCTCCGTTTTGTTATTTTGGTTTGCGCAGTGGAAATCAGCCGAAAAACGTCTTTGGAGGAGTGCGAGCAATGCAACGTCTTCGTTCGAAATTTGTCAACGATCATTTCGTGAGCAAGAAACTTCGCGAAGAAGACGTGTTTCTTTTTGTATACGAATATTTTAATTTAAATTTGATTGTTTTAGGCAGCAAATCGACGAAAGAACTGACGAAGAAACACAGGTTTGTATGCACGAAGGTATTGTTATTATTACAAAACGTTTTATTATCGTGTTTATTGCTAAACTTTTACTCTTATTAATAAAAGAACACGGGTGGCACGTGTAAGTGAGTTAGTTGTTTGTTTACAATGAAAAATCATATTTAGATATACAGAAGAAGTGCAGTGAAGTTTTTAAAAATTAGCTGCAGAAAGATCGAAAGAACAAAAGGTATTATTATAAAACTTTTATTTTTGATTAATAAAAGAACAAGTTTGGTAATGTATTTGTATTCAAATGTATTTAAATGTTTGTTTACGTTTTAGTTATCAAATATCGCTATACAGAAGAAGTGCAGTGAAGTTTTTAAAAATTAGCTGCAGAAAGATCGAACGAACAAAAGGTATTATTATAAAACTTTTATTTTTGATTAATGAAAGAACAAGTTAGGTATATGTATTTGTATTCAAATGTATTTAAATGTTTGTTTACGTTTTAGTTATCAAATATCGCTATACAGAAGAAAGTGTAGTGAAGAAATGCAGAACAAAATGATGTTTATTTACACAGTAAGGAATGGTTTTAATTTAGTTTTGAAAGATTAAATACTATAGCTTTGAATAGATATCTTATTATATGAGTTTTTTCGTTTAGTCGAAGACGAGAGTAATTTGTTTTGGTAACGCGCGCTATTATTATTTTTATAGTTAGCAAAGAAGATTTGATTTGATTTATTTATTTACAGATCAATTAAAAATGGTCCCACAGCTATGACTGTTTTCCTTTTTCATGACTGTGGAAGTAGATCGACGATGTTTGATGCTTTGTCTGCATGCCTTTCTGCCAGCCATTTATGCCTTTTGTTTTGGTTTGCTTAAATATGGTTACAGTAGTAGTAAGTATTGTAGCTGTTCTTTACTGAAATCTTTTTCTTTTAGGTCAGAAAAGAAAAAGTGTAGCTATTTATAAACGAAATTTGTAAATATATAAATGAAACACATGGTATGTTGAGAAGGTTATTTAAGAGAAGAATAGATTCATTGCGATTGTACTACAAAAAAGAAGCATTGCTGGGGTATATTTTTCTTCAGTTTATATATATTTGTTTACGGCATTCATTATTTTGTGTTATGTGAATTGCTACATACATACTTGCTAGGTATATAAGTTTAGCATTATGTTTTTATTTGTTGCTTTTAATATCTTCTGGGTATTCAATTATGGTTTTGGTGAAAGTAGGGCATTTTGTTGTTTCAATTATTTTTATTAATTTGATGTTTGGTTGTGTATGCCAGGTAAAAGTCTTTATTCTGTTCAGCTCCAGTGTTGAGTGAATCCGTATTGACTCACAATATCGGTTGACTTTATAGACCAAATTTTGTTTTTAATTGTTATCTTTAGGATAAATGCGTACTTGAATTTTCTTTTTGTTTTTTCTTTCTTTTTGTTTTATTTTTTATTTCAATATTGTTATAGCATGATTAGGTTTTCGGTATTACAATTCAAGTATTAATTTTCTAGGTAATAATAAAAAAAGCATAAAGAAATGAAACTCATGGTTTTAATCATGACATTGATGGTTTTGGGAAGAACAGACTACATATCATTTCAAAAATTCATTAATGGTTGCAGTCGAGTAGTAACTTTGGAACAAAAGAAAAAGTTGGAAGGCATCAATTTGTTTTGAATTACCATTTTGTAATGTTTGGTTTCGTATGTCTGGGTAAACAGTTCTGTGTTATATATTGCCATTTTTTTACATTAAAATAACTTCTCTTCTGCGTATAAATATATTATTCTGAGCCATGTTGCTATTTGTTTCTGTTTTTAATCTTCTGAATGTAAGAAATGAATTAAAAAATTAATGCCTGTAGAAACTTTTACACAAGCTAAATTTCGCAACACAACGCATACTGAACATGGGTAGCGAGCGACGCCGCCTGGGATGTTTTTGAGTTGCGATTCTATGATTTATTTTTTCGTCACGGGGCACGTACACGGGAATGGTGGATTTGACCTAATGTTTTCGAAGTTAAGTTCGGTAAAAAGTTTTTACCCGGGATACTAGTATTATATTCTGTTTTCCCTTTGAGAACTATACATCATTACTCTAAACCCTTGGTTCTTTGTTCTTTTTGTCTTGTTAGGCATGCTAATCTAGGTTCTAAATTCTTAATCCTTTTAGATTTTCAGGGGTTTTTTTTGTTTTTTGTTTTTCCCCATGTTTTTATATTTATATTTATATTTATTTTTATTTATTTTTATATATCTAAGTACCGTATTCTCTCTAACTAGCGCCCCTCTCTAATAAGCGCCCCCTTCTAGTCAAAAATATTTTTATAAGCGCCCGGGCGCTTAATAGAGTGACTTAACATTACTCATAAATTAATAAGCGCATGGTCGGTAATTAGAACTTTGAACAAAAACTGAATATTTTGTAATAGAAACGGAAGGCTATCTTTTTGTGACGTCTAAATTTAAGTTATATATAAGTACAAAATCTTATTTCGTTGCCATGAAAAATACAGTTGTTTTTACTCTTTTATATGATAAAAAGCAATGCCTCGTTCACAGCTAGCACGACCATTTCAAAATGTTTTTATAAGCGCCCCTCTCCAATTATTGCCCCTCTCTAATAAGCGATCCCCTAATTTCCAAAAACAATTTATAAGCGCCCGGGCACTTATTTGAGAGAATACGGTATGTAAACTCCTACTACCTTAAGGGAAGAAATTTTGGCGGATTTTGGCGGTTTTTGAAGCAATCCGCCAAATCGGACAAAATTTCTCCCGCCAAAATTTCTTCCCTTAATGTAAGTAATTATCAGAGAGGAATTTTAGTCCATTATATATATTAGCATACATTTCTATTCTCTGAAAATGCTCGACAGTCAGGAGCAATTTTACTTTATTTTAAAACCAGTTCAGTTAGCGGAAGAAACTAAAAGTTAATAGTTTTCTTCTTTCATCCTTTTATAAGTACGTTTATATTTATATATAAGACGAAAAAACACACAAGAAATTTTCACAATATTTAGATTTATTAAAAATCTTTGTCAAGTGTTATGTTTATATTTATATATACATGCAGTAGGTCCACTGTACTGCATTTTTCAACGACCTTTTTTATCTCTGTATATCTATCTAAATTTAGTATATTTGTGGTTATACCAAGCTATTTCCCTCAAAATAAAACATGTTTTTTTCAAAGCAGGCGTTCTAAATATATATAAGCTAACGTTTGGGTAATTTTTAAGATGCTGAGCATATTACCCAATTCACTTTTACAATTTTTCCTCTTGATCAAAATCCCAAATCAAAGTCTTGTCGCTTTGAACACTATTCCGCGTATAGCTAGGATAAAATACAAGTCAAATAGAAGTTTGCACGATTTATTTCACGTCTTTTCATTGGTTGAGAATCCGCTTTCAAGCAATTTAATTGGCGAAAAAAAAACAATCACATACATTCCTGAAATTCCTGACAACACACATAGAACATAGCGAAATCTATCGCTCTGCATCCAGCTACGCTTTAACATATCCCTGCCTACACAAATTTCGACATACCTCTACAATCCCGGACAAAATATTGTGGCAAAAGCATGAAATTCACGTCATGAGGCCCCCCTTCCCCCACCATCAATGTTATCAATGTTTGTTGGAACCTCTGGCTGGACACAACTCAAAACATTGATGCTGGGGGAGGGGGTATTTGAATTCTTCATGAAAAACATCAGTTTTGCCACAATTTTTGTCCGGGATTGTAGACAACGCCATCTTTGTTTTGAAAGCGAAAAGAAAAATGCTGACAAAGTATATATAAAATCAAGCAATTTCATTGGTTAATATTTTTTAATTATTGTTTGCTACGCCGTATCTCCGTCAAAAGTTGAGAAGATTTTAACTTTTTTTTGATACGTCGTTTTGAATTTCTGATACGCGTATTTCTGAGAACGAGCACAATGCGCATGCTCACCGGTACGATACGGTACGATACGCGTATCATTTTTTCTATTGGAAATCCAGCTTAAGTGCTTGTATGTGTGACAATCTGCTATATACACATTTTAGTCTTTCTTCATATAAAAGTAAGCAAATTAATTGCCAATTATTGGTCAGCGCAGATAGCAGTTACTATTTCATTATCGTTTGTCCGTCCGTTGTTCCAGAGTTTCTCTCCATACTTCCAGTCTGGATTCCTCGTTGCTGGCTGATACCACTTAAACTAAGGCTGGAATAGAGGCTATTTGCTGATCTTGGCTTAATTCAGACTTCTTTATTAATTCATAATTCTATAAATTTTAGCAGACGGAGTTCATTAGATTATGACCGTATATTGTAAGTGAATGTTCTGTTGAGTTCGGGCGATCACCCCCCCCCCCCCCCCCCCCCCCCCCCAAGAAAAAATTCCATTAAAAAAGGTCCACTTTTTGACTCATTATAAAGGTCCACTGTTGTTTTTTAGCATAAAAAATTGAACAAAAGAGTTATTATTACGGTAGCAGCGTAAGCGAATACCGTATTAAAACACCGTTGGACTCCTCTACTACTCCTCCTCCGGCCGAAACGGCAGTTTTTAGCCTACGCTTAACAGTCGATCAGATTTCGTTCAGAAAATCATATGAAATCTCACAAAGGAACGCAGTCTAAAAATATTCTATATATTATATAAGGTTATCCAGCAAATATTCTAAAATAAATTTTTCTAACATTTCATCGCTTAATAATACATGAAGAAAGAGATATTTTGGTAGTAAGGCCTTAAGTTAAAAGTAGTAAGTAGTTACTTTTACTAAAAATGCTTAAGGTACGATTTTATCGTCGGTAGTTCAACCTTAACGAACTTTTTAATTACATCTAAAGTTTGTCAGCTATCTAAACCGTCATTTTGCGTTAAATATTTCAAAGATCACAGTTTTTGGTTTCTTGAGTCCATGGATTCTTTGTTATTGTTTTTAATTTTTTTCGAAGCAGACGCGTTTTTTACACATAAGTTCTTATAATTTTTTTCTTGAAAAAATTCGACTCATGTATGTATACATTTCTTTGTCTTGAAAATTATTTGCTGGTGGCGTTTCTTAATAAGACCCCATTTACATTCGATAAGACTTCTTTACACTAACTTTTTTTTATGACAATTTTTGGTCGTGCTTTCGAAAGTATGCTGCTTGCTGCTACCGTTTTGCGCCATCTGGCTCTTGTTATATTAAATAAAAATAGACAGATATTACGCAAAAATAAGGCTGCGCTTCACAACAAGCAACCTAATAGCAATATAACTTAGGGGCTGATTACATGATCCCGGTTAGCCAGGATGAAATTTCATCCCGCCTTGCCGAGATGAATTTCAACTCGGTGTTATATGCAAAATTTTCATCCCGTTTAGGCGGGACGGGACAAAACTAACCCTGTCTTTAAAATGTTCTCTGTTTGTGTTTTGAAGATTTGACAAACTACGCATGCTCAAACCTCGAACTTGTCCCGGTCAACCGGGACAAAGCGATTACATGGGAAAATTTCATCCCGCCTAACCGAGATCCCGGCTCTTGATAGCCGAGATCTCGGTCAGGCGGGATGAAAATTTTATCATGTAATCGCGATGGGAAATTTATGAAGATTTGACCAAGCAACGATGAATAGGCGTTAAAACCGTGTTGTGCATATTTGATGGTCTTTACTTCTTTAATTTTGTGAAAGTTATCGAAGCTTAAGTTTAACCTTACCTGGATTACTTTTAAAAGAGATTTTACTATTGGTTAACATTGATGATTTAGGCTTTCATTGTAAATATTTATTGTATATTTCTTATTTTGTTAAATGCAGATACCTTTTAGTTTTTTAATTATTTGGAAATAACTGATGGCAATTTTTGTTTTAATGTTGAACTTGTCATCCATACGTTTGAAAACAATCGTTTCCTTGGCAGAAATAGCCGCAAACAGACCTTTTAGAGCTTCAAAATATGAAAAGTTTTCTTGTCGCCCAACCATGGTGGGCGACATTTTTTCCACTACGTAAAAAGGTCCAAAATTTTCTAAGTTCGCCCCTCCAAATAAAATTCCGTAGCTCCGCCTCTGTATGATGTGTTTGTTTCATTGCAGTAACTACCAAGCAAAGAATACAATGACGAGAATAAAAGTCTGGAAATTTTCGAAACATGAGCTAAGGTTTTTTAAAGAGTTTGTAAGTTCTCTTGATTTTACTATGAACTTGTATTGTATTTCTTCTGGTAAGCGCCGCCCTCTGAAACACAGAATGTCATTGATTAAGTGATGTTTGAGTAGTACACAATGCACCTTCACAGGCAAGTGTTCTTCCGAGTTAAGTCACACAACTTTGAGAAGTGTTTTTGCAGTATCAGTAGCAACTGACGCAACGCCATGAATGCGAAGAAAAGTTGTTCATTCATTTTCCTTTGTTTAACGCAAATGTATGTTGTCCAAAATGGCGGCAAAGGGATGTAAACAGTCAACTTGATAATACTACGAAAACGCTCACTTTCACTTGATAGACGTTTTTCTATTCTTTTTGCTACAATTCCAACAGATTTGGATAATTTCTGAGTTTCTCTTTAAAGCCTTGTAAACATATGTCACTTGCCTTAAAGGCGTTTAGAAGCCATACTTGTCATAATATCATCTATTTGTATGACACCGTATGTGTAAAGTGGAATGAGACTTAGCTGCATTCTCTGCTGTTACATATAATTAGGAGATTTAAGTTGGGACACTTTATAAGGGGCTCTTAAGGAAAATAACATTAACTGTGAAATTTCATTTCACTTCTTAACAGTTATTGATCAAAGCGACTCTTAACATGACAGACATTATCGTTCACTGATGCTATTTTTCTTATAGAAACAAGGATAAATGTTAAAAAGTAGAGACCCTAAACATACCAAAAAAAGCAAGTTTCTCTTTTTCTTAAAAAGTGAGACGAAAACTTAAAATTTGGGGATTTAGCAAAAGGTCTATGAAAGCAAGAGTGTGATGCTCTCAGCAGTCTGCATAAAAATATGGAATTAACAGATATTTTTTCACATAATCAAGTTGTTATTTTTATATCTTCGACTACAAATGTAAGACATACTTCTCCTCTGTCGAACAATAAGTGTCGTCTGAATTACTTATATTGATAGTTTGGAAACATCTTTAAGCGATCATGAAGAACAAACATTTATTGGAACAGAAAGGCCAACTCTATTAATTTTAAATGTCGCAATGAAGTTACGATGAATCATACCAAAGCATTAAGACTACAGCACCATTTGATATGATCTATAATTTGACATTGAACGCTGTGGTGGAGAAAACAATGAAGTTTCATAATTCAATCAGCTCATGGATGAAAAGTAAAATATTTGCAAGGGACTGGACAAGGATTTCTATGGCATGAAGCACGGACATAATGAATGAATGAATGAATGAACTTTTATCGGATAAGTCAGCCTTCACAATACTATCAACAACCTTATCAAGTCTTTTTTGCACCATGGGTTAAAAAAGGAAAGGAAAGTCGTCTGAATTACTTATATTGACAAAGGAAAGTTGTTTATCAAATTAAAGGCATGGATATGCCTATTCAATACCTGTTCTTATCTACTGCACTACCATCAATTATTTCTTAAATTGTTTCTTTAAAAAATGTCTGGACGCTGTACTGAAAATGGCGTATGAAAAAAGCAAGGTTTATGTTAAAAAAACTTATATCTATCTCTACAAGATACATTGTGAATTTTGCCATCGCTGATTTTAGTTGGAACTTATGAGCATATATGAGTTTATTCTGCGCTAATACATCATTACGCTAATGTATAAACTTTACATGCTAATTAGAAAAGCAGTACAACAGTGCCTTTATCTACAAATTAAAAGCTTCGTAGATTGCTATGATATACGAGATTCTTTATTTATTCCGAAGCATCTCCGTTAACAACATTGATTAATACGATTAAAAGATCATTGTTGTAGCTCATAGAATCAACTAAAACCTTTTACTCAATAATCCTTGTTGTTCTGAAATTAAGGACATGAAAGTGTAGTACTTACATGTCCTGTTTCAACACAGTAAATAGACATAGAACGACTGACAGTGTAGTTGACATTCAACGTAGAATAACATGTCTTTTAAACCTGTTTTTCTGCTTACATTATCATTTTGGTATTGTTCAAGTAAAACTATAATCCGTGATGAAAGAGGAGATAGAGTTGTTGGTGGAATACAGTGTCAAATGGGACAAACCCTTTATCAGGGCAGTTGTATCACAGACGGCAGCAATGATAAAGCAGGTATCAAAACTTCATCGAAACATAATGAGAGATGGGCCTAAAATAATTTCAGTTCTGGTAATTTTTTTTAGGCGAGAAAGACTTAAAAATTTGTTTATTAGTAATGAATTCTCAGAAATTATGAGAACTTGATACAGTCTAGACGCTAATGATTAAGTACATGCATTGTTTTAACACCTGTAGCGGAGTAAAAGCATGGAAATCTAAGAATATAGGGGAACAACCTACTAAACAAGGATTAAAAGGCACAATTATCAACCCCTCAAAATGTATTTATACACAAACATAAGGAATTAATACAAACAAGACATATGTAAAAATTATCTGAACTCGGAATCTTGAAGTTTTCCAAACATTCATCGGAGGTTTTCATGTTGAGAACTGATTCGTTTCCAATTTCGTTCAAGACCTGTGTGTTCTCTGAGAATATGTAAGTTGAAAATGATGGATCAGGAGCACTACATGTGATTAAAACTTCTACAAATTTTACAATATTTGGAATAAGGCCATTTTCACTTTCGCTCGTCGCTTTTATTCCAGTCAAAACATCATTAAAGCTCTTTACCTGTTGGCAGCTTAACAGAACTTTTAAAACAGAGAGATCCATTTTAACCGCATCAACATCATCATCATTATCAAGTTTGACGTAAACATTGTACGATATCATCGTACAAATGTTGTTTCGAAATGTAGCACCAAAGAATATTTTGGCTGATTCATCAGTTTGTATTTTTAAAAACTCATAGTGTCAAGGTCACAGTAATATTTAATATGTAATATGTTCACCATCGATTGCAGATTTGGTCTCTTTTCGCAAAGCTTTTGAAAGATCGTCACTCATTGCACACAATCTGTGGGCCAAAGGAAAGCCATTAAAAACTTAAAGGTTTTCATCTTTGTTTGACATCCGTTCATTCTAGGTTGAATTTTTTTATTAAGGGGTTCTTTCTTAAAGTACTTCAATTTCGTCATCGATTTTTATCGTATATTTATGGACTGTGTCAGTAGCTGTGTTAAATTGCCAATTTGTAAATTTGAAAATAAAATGCGATGCAATAACTTGATGAATGAAAGGTAAATGTAAGGTACCGGCCTTCCCCGGTATCACTGCCATGCAAAATTACTTACAGTTAAGGGAAATAAATGATAATGAGCTAACTGCACGATTTTTATCCTTGTAAAAAATAACAACACTAAATAGGAGGATGAGAAAACTAACTTATTAGTTGGAAATAATGCTGCATTTCTTGAGTCGCAGATTTACTTACATATGAGGCATTTAACATGTATATCGTTTTCATTTATTTCAATATGACTGTAGTGATGACCAACCAAGACAAAAACAAGTTTCTATCATTTGAAAATTGTAAAACATATCAAACATATCTCGAGCCTAACCAAATTTCCAAAAAAATATAAAAATATAATATAAATATAATATATAAACATAAAATATAAAATATAAAATATAAACCAAAAAAATATAAAGTCAGTTTCCATATTATTATCTGAACACGATCAAAACTGGAAAATGCTTCTACATAGGACGCTGATACCATTAACACAATGTAACTATAAATCTGAACAAAGAATAAATTCAAAACTGCCAAGGAAAAGGATATAAAATTAGTTTTTCAGCTGTTTGAGAGCAATTTGCAAGAAGCAATTTCCCAAAACCTCTGCTCTGATCCATTTTCTGCAAGATGATTCACTTAGTACTTTCAACCTACATATCAGATACATCTTTATTTCCAATGCATCATTATACTTTAAATGAATAACAAGTAAAGAAAATTCTCAAAATTTGAATTTGTAATCAATGTCATGATACCTCATAACTTGAATTTACTGAGTTTTCAGGAATTTACACTTATAAGTATGAATTAAGGAGAATGTGCGATACTCGAAGACTCCGTTACCTTCTTTAATCTAACGTTGGTGACTTGTAAAGTAAACAAGTCGTAACAAAAGAGAAACTTTCTAATTACATCCTGCATTTTTAGTTATTCTTGAGACTAATATTCTTTTATAATATTCCTTTATAATATAATATTTTTTTTAATTTCATATTACAGGCTGCGTTCCGCCGTTTCAAGAAGTAGCAGCAGACTCAATTCCTCTTCTGACAAAGTATACGTTCAACCAATCTATGATTGTAAATGGTAATTGTCCTAGTCGTATTTCCACGATCGTTCCATACTTAAGGGTAGAAGAAGATGAGAACACATGGAACTTTAATCCAAGATCTGGTGATATGGTGACTTTTAGAACAATAGTTAATGGTCAAGTAAGTTTACCAATATCAAATTCCGCTGAGAATGCACATAGTAGCAATTAGAAATTAAATCAAACTATTTCATTATCAAGTTCTTATTCATATTTTAGATAGAAATTCGTTTCAAAGACCATTTCCCTGGAATTCTTCTACGAATTGACATTACATGCTCAGATAACCGAGAGTCTAGGTTTAGCTGTGTCATTATGCGATTTAATGGAAGTGTTGAATGTTAGTATTGTACTTCTTATATTTGCATTCCCTTTCTAAATTTTCGTCGTTAAAATGGGATCAATAGAAAATATCTGTTTTGATCACAGAAAGGATATATCGTTAGGTGAGATTTATTTTGTTGTATCTCCAATTTTTTTGAAACGAGAAAATTACTCGCTTTCGAGAGCATAAAACCAACAGAAACAAGCCAGTTCGTACCCATTTTGAGAGTTGTATTGGTGAATCAGTGAAGGATGATGACATTAAAATTCTATCGAGTACAAACCGTGGAAGTAAACATCTATTAACCTTAGAGGCCTTATTCATTAGAGAAATAAGACCTCAATTAAACACAAAGGATGAATATAGAAGTCGTGAACTTACAATAAAATTTTGAATTGTTTTCTTTCTTTTTAAATTGTATATATTATCATAGGAATTATCTTTTTAATGTGTTTTTAAAACTTACGAATAAACATACATTTTAACATTTATATGAACTTGAACTGATGATGGATGTGAAATCCGAAATATATTTTCAAAAATAAAAGAATTGCTGTTAATTATTACACAATAAGAGAAAATTAAGTTTTAAATTTCATAACCTCACTGAATCCTCACAAGATAAGACTGCCGTTTGAAGAAGATTTTGCGCTTATTTTTGGAAAAAACTCACGGAAAAGGAACAAAATAATCCTGAAAAGCTTGAAAACAATCAGGGCTCTCATTTTCCAAAAATGGAGATAGAGCAAAATAATTCTCACCTAACGATATAATTATGAATTCACAGCCTTCGCAGGGCCATTACAACGTAACTACCAGCCGCTAACTACCAGCCGCCGTAGAATCGCAGTTGCGTAAGCTCTCTATTGCATATGAAAGATACAATTAAAATGTATCGCCAAAACGTTTTTTCCCATGTTAAAGAACCGCTTACTTTATAACTGTTAACCTTGATGTTTCAAGAAAAAAATTGTTCCGCTATTTCAATAGAAATCTATTGGCGATGAATTATTTGATGGATCACAAAATTGAAATTTAGACACTTAACGTTGTCTTGTTAATAGATCACCACTATATTTTTTACCAAGTGGGATGAAAATTATAGATATGAACGGATCATCCCGGTGAGGTGGGCTAGGATTTTAATACGCGGATGCATAGTTGAATGCAATTTAAAGCAAACAACGTGGAAGTGATTGATGTTGCTGCTAGTGCTGAAGCCACTAGTTGTTAGAAATGCAACCAAAAAAATGAATCCCGCAAGTCTTCCATAAAATTAAAAATGGAAGACCCAGACTTTGACAAATCTGACATATGGATGCGAGAAACAATGGCTAAAAACCCCGATGAAATGTTTCAAGGAATAAAGCTACCAATATTTTTGCAAAAATGTAAACATACTAACCTGGTTGAGCGGGATGTAAAATTATCCTACAAGCACTGCATAAAAAAAACGCGCCTAGCCGAGCCAGCCCAGTCAAGTCAGACACCCAACTTCCATAGGTGCAGCTCCTAAATATTGATAGTAGGTGGATGAAAGAGCAAGCCGTAAAAGATGGCTGCTCAATGACTAAAGACTATACCTTTTTTAGATGCATGATTTCAATAAGATATATATCACATTTAATTTAGATCCATTACCTAATGTTTTCCCGCCTTTGCCAAGAGCGCCATTGACAATAGGGCCTTTGCCAGCAACACCAGTAACTGCTCTTCCATCAACAGGTGCTGCAACGAATAATATCACTACTAAAGGTGCTTCAACGACTACTGCCATCACAAGAGATACTTCGACGACTACTGTCATCACAAGAGATACTTCGACGACTAATGTCATCACAAGAGATACTTCGACGACTACTGTCATCACGAGAGATACTTCGACGACTAATGTTGTTGCAACAGACACTGATGAACGTAAAGGAAGTTATTCTCTGTTTGTTGGGATTGGAGTAGGAGCATTTATAATTGGAGTGCTTCTTTCCATAATCGTTGTTAAAGTTGTTTCTTATAGAAGAAGAAGGTAGAAATAATAAATTGCTGCAATAGCACCCTGAAATCTATAGATATTTCTCTCATAATAAAGTGAGCGATACTGGCTTTAAAGGCAATATTACATTCTATCATATTTAGAAAATCGGCCCAAGGCCATGAATGCCAAGATGTCGCTTCTAACGACGATCAATCATATGATGATGTTATAACATTTACCAATCTAAAAGAATCAGACCAACAGAATAACAACGAGAATGGCGAACACGTAGATGTATATGAAGTCACACTACCAGCACATCAAAATGAAATTTGTAAGGAAACAGATGGATTCAAAGGTAGCAACCCAGGAAGTTATTCGAATACTTGGAAAACCGCTGAACATTATGAAATAATGCCTGAATAATCATCAGATGAAAGTTCATCAATTCTATCTGTAAGCCTTTTCGGAGCCTGTAAATCAATGATGTCAAATAAACGATAGACTTACTTGCAGTAAGACCTTACTTCATAAATAACTAACTTGTAAAACAGAATTCTTACTTCCTCTTCAGGATACTGTAAATAAATATGTAAGTGAGTGGAAAATATTGGCGAGGTATTAAATTATAAATAGAAAATATAATCCATTAGTATGTAATGTAATGATCGATTAAGTGTCTTGGCGCTTTTTAAAGTTCTTGGATTTTTATTTCAGCGCTTATTCGACTGTGGCGTTTAATTCACTGTGGCGTTTAATTCACTGTGGCGCATATTTACACTCACTAGGCTCTAAAAAATTCGATAACTGAGAGTTGGCAACATCTACCATGAATAGGCGATTTTGAGTTGCTCAGCAAGAAGGGGAAATATCCTCTTAAATTGTTCTACGAGTATAACTACTGCAAGAAATGTCTTGTCGTAAAATGTGTAGAAATTGTGAAGAATTCTTTTCATCGATATGAACAGAAAGGTATTAGACATTTGCATTTAGATGTAACTCTCGCTCGCATAAGAACATTTGAAGAATAAAATCAAACTTTTTCAGTGTAACTCTGAAATCTTTTGTTCTCACAATGTTTCACTGAGTAATTTTTATGACTCACCTTCTGAGAAGTTGATAGAATTGAAGAGAAGTAATTTCAAATGAAGAGACACTGCTGAAACTTCTATTTAACTCGAACACAGCAGTTAGATTAATTTTAATTTATTATTGATTATTATTGATACATCTATATATTAATACTCGATTCTCTGTCTGTCTGTTTGTTTGCTTGTTTATCTGCCACGCAAAATGGTAGATGTGAGCTGCGAAAGAAATTGAGGAGTCAGCAATGCAAGATCACACATAAAATCATTTTTTTTCTTTTTCTTTTTTTCTTTAGTTTTTTCCTTATAGAACAATGATTCTTCAATGTTCTGCACTCCAACTCAAGGTAACTAATAAATTTAAACAATCCGTTTAGAAATGTTATCGGCTGTTTCTATGTCTTGAAGCTCCAGATTTGTATGTTACATGCTTCTAGAACCACGTACACAAAGCAGCCTTGATCACAACAGAGCGAAGTTAATCTTTGCTTTTACCTACGATGATACTAACGACTTCGATAAATGTCTTTTCTCAGACAGGAGTTTTGTAAGTCTTGAATATAATATACGGCATTCGTTGCCCATACCACCATTTGTACTGGAACACTAAAGGAGAGAAACTACGTTATTCCACTTGAAGGACTCTTTCGTTATAATGGCGTTTTTTCTCCAAATCATTCACATAGCATCGTTTGAGCGTTGCAGCATTAGGGTCAAAATCTCTGATAAAAATGCTTTTTGACCCTTGATCCAGAAGCTACTAACGCTTACGTCTAATCTTGCACCATCCTGACATTTTGCAGTGCCCTGGAAGAATTCTTCGCCTGTTAATGTTGTCAAGGTTGTCAAGGCTCAACTTCGATATCTTTGCACACTTCATTTAGAGGTTTTGCCGTGATGTCTCTCAATTCGTTGTGTCTAAGTGTGACGAAGCCAGCCTTTTTACAAGACATGGAATGATCTACGTCAAATTTCATCCCACATGCACATCTTGTAGGCAGATTTGGTAACGGCCAATTGTATCGTATTCTGATGGCACCATTGATGTCCTGCAGCTATATCTAGGATGAAGTTTTTTCGCAATACATTTTCTATTGGTTGTAGAAATTTTGTCAGCAGTGTCAGGAATAGTCCTTAAGAAATATGTGAGTTTTACCAACTATCAATTTTTTGAATAAATATGCTTATTTTTGAATCCCGGTGGCGCTGGTGAAAATGTTGCTTTATATAATAACCAGCAGATTAAAAGAGACAGTTCAAGAGGGAGACCAGGAACATTATCTCCCTTGACAACCTATTTATTTACATTAGTAGGACTACAAAGAAACGTTGATATTTTTCATTGTCTTATCTTTTTCAGGCTTCAATCAGTAACACAATATCAACATGGATAAACTTTATGTAAATTAGATTTGGATCAATCTGCAAAAGGTCTACCCGTGAACTAAGAATGATAGTGCCACAATCAATGAAGGAACAGTTCCCAAACGTACGTTGCATCAATGAAGGAGAAGTTCTCAAACGTACGTTGCATAGTTGATTGAGTTGAGTTCAAAACTGCTGTATCAACAAAAGCAAACGAATCAAATCAATATGGCCATAAAAGACGAAAACTTGTTTCTAGAATTGCTTGAACATAAAATTAGTATTTGAACAACTAAATGAAGTGCTAGCCAAGAAAAATAATGTTTTGAAAATGAGGCCACATGCACACGAAAAGCATTTCAATCCTAATTCCACGCAAACTAAATCGGTGTTACATTAACTACCAAAAATTTGAGCGTTACAAAATTTGGGATAAAATCGATGCCCAAATTAAATTCGCCCAATTCTTAATGTATGCAAAAACTTTTTGCAAATACTGTATTTTCTCTAATTAGCGCCTCTCTCCAATAAAGGCCCCCTCTAGTCAAAAATATTTTTGTAAACGCCCCTCTCCAATAAGCGCGGAAGCTTATTAGAGTGACTTAACATTAACTTAGAAATTAATAAGCGCCCAGGCGGCAATTAGGACTTTGACCAAATTCTACCATAGAATAGAATAGAAAATAGAGTAGAAACATAAGACTATATTTTTTTTGATGTCTGAATGTAACTTACAGTACAAATCTTATTACTAAATACAGCTGTTTTTATTCTTTTATGATAAAAAGCAATGCCTCGTTCACAGTTAGCATGACCATTTCAAATTTTTTTATAAGCGCCCCTCTCCAATTAGCGCTCCTGTTAATTCCGATATGTGAAAGCAAACTGGAATGTGGAAGCAAATTAAATATGATTTCCTTCTGTCAAATACGCTCGTTGGGTTTTTTTGTTGACAGCCAGGATCAGCGGTTCTTTGATGCCATTAACTTTCATATCATTTTCGAGCGACTTCATGTTTCTTTCATGATCATCGCGTTTGTGGTAGACGTTTCTGTCAAATTCAATGTATTTATGGAGAACAGGGAGACGTACCAGTTGAACTCCGGTATTGTTATTCAGATTGATTTTCAAGGTGAACTATTTTGTTGGATTTTGTTGCTTTTCTCTAGTCACTAAATATAAAATGTATAAACATGTAAGTTATAACTTGCCATAATTCATTAGTAAATGAAAAGATTTATTGCATTTATTAAAATTAAAATACGAAGCTTTTCGTGTCTAAGCACATCATCAGGTAAAAAATATCAATGTAATAATCATGTAATAATCATGCAGTGGCGTGTTTGAAGTTTTAATGTAGTTTAAATCACTTCGAGAAACAGTGTTGACTGCATTCTGAAGAGTTTTTCTTGAATTTTCTTTTTCTTGGCATTGTTTTTTTCTAGCATTATACTCTATGGGTTTCTAATTTGGGTAATAGTACCAAAATTAAAACATTATTGACTTTAGGACACCCGTGGTGGAGTAAAGTATTTAAAATACCCGTGGTTTCTCCTCCTCCTCCTACTACTACTACTACTCCTCCAAGTTATGAACTTTTTCGTGCAGCGTTTACATGACATCGTCGCTGAATTCGCAAATTTGGTCAAATTAGGACTTCCAGTTGACCAATTCTCATGAAAATTTGCACAGAGCACAATTGAAAGGTGCTGATTTCGAATTTGACAATGATTTTGCCAGGTTTGACTAAAATTGGCCAATTTAGGCCAAATTTGGACCAAATTTCGAAAGTTCCTCAATTTTCATAAAAATTTGCACAGATCACAATTGAAAGGTGCTGATTTCGAATTTGACAATGATTTTGCCAGGTTTGACTAAAATTGGCCAATTTAGGCCAAATTTGGACCAAATTTCGAAAGTTCTTCAATTTTCATGAAATTTTGCACGGAGCACACTTGAAAGGTGCTGATTTCAAATTTGACAATGATGTTGTCAGGTTTGACTAAAATTGGGCAATTTAGGCCAAATTTGGACCAAATTTCGAAAGTTCTTCAATTTTCATGAAATTTTGCACGGATCACAATTGAAAGTTGCTGATTTCAAATTTGACAATGATATTGCCAGGTTTGAATAAAATTGGCCAATTTAGGCCATATTTGGACCAAATTTCGAAAGTTCTTCAATTTTCATGAAATTTTGCACGGATCACAATTGAAAGTTGCTGATTTCAAATTTGACAATGATATTGCCAGGTTTGAATAAAATTGGCCAATTTAGGCCATATTTGGACCAAATTTCGAAAGTTCTTCAATTTTCATGAAATTTTGCACGGATCACAATTGAAAGTTGCTGATTTCAAATTTGACAATGATATTGCCAGGTTTGAATAAAATTGGCCAATTTAGGCCATATTTGGACCAAATTTCGAAAGTTCTTCAATTTTCATGAAATTTTGCACGGTTCACACTTGAAAGGTGCTGATATCAAATTTGACAATGATTTTGTCAGGTTTGACTAAAATTGGCCAATTTAGACCAAATTTGGACCAAATTCCAAAAGTTCTTCAATTTTCACAAAAATTTGCACGGATCACATTTGATAGGTGCTGATTTCGAATTTAACAATGATATTGCCAGGTTTGACTAAAATTGGCCAATTTAGGCCATATTTGGACCAAATTTCGAAAGTTCTTCAATTTTCATGAAATTTTGCACGGATCACATTTGGAAGGTGCTGATTTCAAATTTGACAATGATTTTGCCAGGTTTTACTAAAATTAAGCAATTTAGGTCAAATTTGGACCAAATTTAAAAAAACCTTCAAATTTCAAAAAATTTTGCGCCGATCACATTTAAAAGGTGCTGATTACGAATTTGTCAGTCATTTTGTCAGATTTGACGAGAAATGGGAGAGATAGGAAAGTGCGGATGCTAGCGCAAAATCATATGATTTCAGGAATTTCCCTACTATCATCTTTGTTTTCATAACGCGATACGAGTTATGAAACGTATTATTTTGATTACATAACAAATAAGTAGTTTCTATTATTATATAACCACAAATTACTCATAATTGTAAACAATTAAATATCTCATAAAAATGTAGTAAAAAGCAGTTTGTAGCAGTTTAAACTTTATAACATAAATGAGCTAACAATACATATAACATACAGATCAGCGTAGTCTAGTGGATAAGAACGCTAACTTGTAACAGCAAGGTCGTGTGTTCGAACCCCACGCAGTTCGTCTGAGAGGAAGTATATATACTTCGGCGGTTGTAGATCTCTCATGTTCTGGTTGTAAAACTTGCATGAGTGCGCACTTCCCCGCAGTTGTGTTGAATATATCGCGGAATGGTTAGCATTGTGTCTGGGTGATTTATCACTGTCAGGTTTCTCTGGTCCATAGAGACATTCAGGTTACCGTCATTTCGATCGAAATTCAACAAACGCCAGGGCTTAGAAGTGTTAGCATGTATCCACAATGCCGGCTATAATTGCAAACTACATGCGTTGATCAGCGAAATAATACATACCATATACTAAACATCATAGTAATCGCTAAAACCAAAGAACTTTTTTTTTTTTTGTTTGTGTTGGAGAGCTAGTCACTTTGGGTGAAATATGATACTCTTGCATAACATTAATCATTTTGTTATGTAATCAAAACTTGTCATGTAAACAAAATAAAAACAAAATTATAGCGTTCCGAGAGACACCACAAGCAGACACTGAGGTCTAAATGAATGATATAAAACCCAAGAGCGGAATAATTTGAAAATTGTGGTAAACAGGCGACAGAGTCTGCCGGAAAGGGAAGGTCTAGTGGAGCGGCTAGATTGGAACTGGATGGTGCCGTCCGCTCCCGGTATTCACCACAAAATGTGCCAAAAGTTGTCGGGAAAAACAATGTGACTAGATGTAATATACTCGAACAGATCATGAACGGCCATTGCGTGCGTAGTAGTCGGAGTTCGTAAGTAGTCACACACAAATAGTCTAAGATCTAGGGGTAGAGCTCAGAGCTGGTGGATTCGAGAAGCCAGGGTGGAGTGCCGGTTAGATCGAAGACAATGAATTAAAAACCCTCTAGGGTATCACAACAACAACAACAACAACAACAACAACAAAAACCCTAGAGGGTTCTCCTAAGGGAGTTTTGTTTTCAATAATAATAATAATAATACCATATACTAAACATCGTGGTAATCGCTAGAACCAAAGCTATTTTCTCTTCTTCATGAGATGGGAGTGAATCTGTTTGAACTTTCTTTTGTGAACTTTTATTTTTTGTTTGTGTTGGAGAGCTAGTCACTTTGGGTGAAATATGATGCTCTTGCATAACATTAATCATTTTATTTCTTCCGAGGCTCAAGTTGTCATTAGATATGAGAATTTTATTATTATAACCAGACACTCCCGACTTGATGTTTAGATTCATGTCACTAGGTAACATGTAAATACCTTGTCCAACAGAATAATCAACTTTGCTTGAAGCGTAATTTAAAGTATCTTGATAACGTTTAATGTCATCTTGAATATCAACTCTGCGGTTAACAATGTCTTCAAAGTTATTCATAAAAACTCTTTGAGCTGTCAAAGCACTTGAATTATTACCTAAGATAGAAGAACGAGCTGAGGCTTGTGAACTAAGAACAAGATAAGCATATGCTCTAACACTTTCTGAAATCTTCACAAGACCTGTTTTTGTAAAGCCTTTAGATTTTTCTATAATCCATCGTGTCATGGAGTCGTCTGTGAAATAACTCAGACCTGGCGTTGGATAGTCTCTACGTCTTTTTTGATACGAGCTATAAAAATATTGCCCTTTATATTTTTTAGGATCAGAATCGACACCATATTCACTACAGATTTTTAAAAACTCTTCTTTGTTATAAGGATTATCGTATTGGTTGAAACTATCTTCAAAAGGTAGAGGTGTCTGCAGACGCTTAATGATTCGTCTAATATGATAATAGACGTGAAAACGATATACTGCTCTAATCATAGGAGTAGAGCGACCTTCTTTCAGATGTTCAGAACTGACCCCACAAGCACTTGAAGCACACCAAGTGACAAAATTGAGTTGGGTTTGCCATAATTTAAATGGTTGTTCCTGTCAAATTTTCATGCGTTTTTCATTTTCATCCATTTTGTAATTAGTAAAAATATTGGGAAAGCTCGCAGGAAAAGAACCATTTTCAGAGACAATAATTGTTTGTTTGTATAAATCTTTAGAATTCAATATCTGAAGGTATTGTCCTCCATTTGGTTTATAAAGCGCATTGGGAGTATATTTAAAAATATAATCCTCCATTATTTAAAAATATAATCCTCTATTCTCTAATACAAAAAATGTATATCACGGTAAATATCGCAAAAGGAGAAAAGACCATATATCTATCTTACCCCATTCAAAACTTGGATGGCTCAAAAGAAATTGCATTGGTTGATATGTTTGCAGACAATGTTACGTATGAAATAACCAAAGAGTTGAAACTGACTCATGGGAAAGCTGAAAAGTTGGTACCTCAAGGAACATTCACGAGCAGGGAATTGAATGCCTTTTTAGCAGGTGCCTTTTTAGCAGGTGATGTAGAACTTACCTCATTAGACAAAGACCCTCGAATAATCAAAACAAATAAGCTCGCTAAAATAATCAAAATTAATTTGCATCTATCTGAACTCGACAACACTCAAAATCTTGAGAATGGAAAGCTAAGTGATATTTTACTAACCTATCACATGGCTGAATATAGTGACTTCACACATGTTGAGCCTAAAAACCCTCAGTACAAAAAATTAAAAAATGGTGTATTTCAGTCTCTCACGTTGAAACTCACAGATCAACATTGCAATATACTAAGTGAAGATCTAGGTACAACCGTTGTTTTGCACATTCGCTAAAACGAGATAAAAAGTAAAAATTAATTATATATCATAATTAATAATGAAGTATGGAAAGAGGTTAAATCCAGAACGTTCACTTAGAACTGCCCACGGTGTAAAAGGTTCTCGTCAAAAAGTAATTGTCACACACAATCCGAGTGAGATCGATCAAAATCAGCTATTATTGGTTAGGTTTCCAAATTTAGGAAGTGATGATGTCATTATCCCTGGAACAACGAATCTAAGTTTTGATATTGAACTCGAGTCGAAAGCTGACTCAAAAAGAACATTGGTCAGTAACATTGGGAGAGCTATCGTTAAAAAGTTGGCGGTCAAGTTCGAAGGTAACGAGATATTGAGTATCGATGACTTTGATCTTTTTGGGTGTTACAGAGATTTATGGTTAACCAAGTTTGAAAAGAGAAACGCGATAAGACAGGGTATCATCATCGATGATGGGTGTACAGAGAATTGTATGAAATTAAGGATTGGTGCTTCAGATAAAGACACCTCTGATGCAGAAGACAAAGCCATTGCTGACACCTATAAAAACAAGTTTGTCATTCCACTCGACTTTGAGATGCTAGATAGTACTATTCCATATTATCAAGCAGGTTTAGGTAATAGGCTTTGCTACGAGATCACATTTAACGACTATAACCGAGTTATTTATTCTGACCCTCCAGATACTGCCGCAGGTCAAAAACGTAACCCAGATGGTAAATACAAAATATCTAACATCTCTCTTGAATATGAGCTTGTGACACAACCCACGTTGGCTAGACAAATCGCTTCTGAATATCAAAACATGGCTTTGCTCTATGATAGGATTTTGCGGCACAGACAAATTAGAGTAAACAAGTCAGACACAACGTGGAATTGGTCATTCAACACACCTGCCAAATCTTTGAAGGGTATTTTAGTTCTATTTGAAGAAGAAAAATCCTACAAACGAGAAACCTGTAAATTCTACAATCCAAAGATCGAAAATGTATCAGTCATCGTCGAGGGTAAGCCTAACCAACTTTTTGCTCAAGGGATGCAGCCGTTTGAACAATACAATGAGATTTGCAAGTATTTTGCTGAAGGAAAACCAAAAGATAATAGCGTCGGTGAAAACCGAAAGCGCTTGGGATTACATGATGTAAAAGTCTCTGATTACTTGACAAACAAGTATGCTCTATGGTTAGATTTCAGAACAATTGATGAGAATGCCTTGCATGGGACCGGTTGAAGGATTGAAAATGCGAGTGAAGGTATCACTTTACAGATTGAAAAGACCGCTGAAACTGCAGGAAACTTAAACGCATATATATATCTAATCATGGATGCTCTATTAAACATACAAAACGGTCAATTTATGTCTGCAGTATATTAGTAAAATGAACACACTTTATATGAAAGAACCTCACACAGCATTATTCGTCGGACCAACATCGTGTGGCAAAACGGATCGTGTCATAAAATTATTAGAAAATGAATACTATGATCACTTTGATTTCATCGTGATTATATGTCCCACCTTGAGGTGGAATCAGACTTACAGAGATCGGAAGTGGTTCTGGAATGACAGCTATGTGATTTTAATTGAGCCGGAAGGATCTTTGTATGAATATATTAAGAAAATGGACTTTTTTTGCGCCGGATACAAAACCTTATTCCTCATTGACGACATCATAGCTGATGAAAAATTGGACAAAAAGAGAAACCCTTTGCTCGAGTTGGCAATTAGCGGCAGACATCGAAATCATTCGCTATGGTTACTTACACAATCATACACGGCTATACCTAAAAATTTACGACGGCAAGCTAAAATGTTATATGTGTGGTATCCAAAAGATAGAAACGATCTAGCCACCATTCATGAAGAGAACGATGTCATTGATTCTCAAGAAGAATTGAAAAATGTCAAGGAAAAACTGAAAGGAGGGAAACACACATGCCTAGTCATGAGAATGGAACACCCAAGAACGCACGTGATTTGTTAAGCAGGTTAACGTTATTTGTTACAAGACTCTTGTAACAAAAACTATATGACTGTTATAAGACTACTGTAAGACTACTATAAGACTACTGTAAGAGAATAATTTACGTCTCAATACAGGTTCTAGAATTTTACCAATATGTTTAATCCTCGATTCAAAGCTTACTCTGTCAACAGCAGCCTCTCTCCAGTTACTTCTACGAGATTCACAAGCAAAGATATAATGGACCTTTATTTCATCATTAAAAGTAACCCTTTTTGTATCTTGATGGGAAAATATAATATCATCATCTGAGGATTCATCATCAGACATAATTGTTTAAGTAAACAATGTTTATTTATTTAACAATGTTAGAATATATTATTAAACATCATCATCCTCTTATAATTATTTTGTCTTACAAACTTATAAGAAGACAGCAAACTCTTATACAACAAATTTCAACAAAATTATAAGAAGATAGCAAACTCTTATACAACAAATTTCAACAAAATTATAAGAAGATAGCAAACTCTTATACAACAAATTTCAACAAAATTATAAGAAGATAGCAAACTCTTATACAACAAATTTCAACAAAATTATAAGAGAGTATAAGAAAATTATAACAAACACAACAAAATGATAGAATATGTCAACTTTATATTATTAAGCATACTGCTGATCTCGCTATTTTACTTTTATTTTGTGTTAAAAAAATACCTCTCTCTAATAAAAATGGCGGAAACAGCGATCGATAATTTAATCAACCAGAGTTATGATGTTCCGGGTGAATTTCCACCTTCAGATGGTAAAAGACAAAAATTACTCGAGTGTGTCTTAACCGGTAATAGCAAGCTATACTTAGGGAAAATGTACACGGAAGAGCAGATTAACAAACTCAAAGATGAAGATGTAGAAAAACGTTTTAGTATCTATGAAGCTAAACTAGGTCAATGGGGGAAATCCTTGGGGAAATCACTCATACGCATTTATTCGAGGGGGGCTTGTACAATGTTAGGAATAGACAATCAAGAAGCGCTGAGCAATGACTTGGAAGCTGACCCCTCCTTAAACTCTGCTCTTCAAAGATTTGGCAGGTGTGTTGAATGACCAATTCCACGTTGTGTCTGACTTGTTTACTCTAATTTGTCTGTGCCGCAAAATCCTATCATAGAGCAAAGCCATGTTTTGATATTCAGAAGCGATTTGTCTAGCCAACGTGGGTTGTGTCACAAGCTCATATTCAAGAGAGATGTTAGATATTTTGTATTTACCATCTGGGTTACGTTTTTGACCTGCGGCAGTATCTGGAGGGTCAGAATAAATAACTCGGTTATAGTCGTTAAATGTGATCTCGTAGCAAAGCCTATTACCTAAACCTGCTTGATAATATGGAATAGTACTATCTAGCATCTCAAAGTCGAGTGGAATGACAAACTTGTTTTTATAGGTGTCAGCAATGGCTTTGTCTTCTGCATCAGAGGTGTCTTTATCTGAAGCACCAATCCTTAATTTCATACAATTCTCTGTACACCCATCATCGATGATGATACCCTGTCTTATCGCGTTTCTCTTTTCAAACTTGGTTAACCATAAATCTCTGTAACACCCAAAAAGATCAAAGTCATCGATACTCAATATCTCGTTACCTTCGAACTTGACCGCCAACTTTTTAACGATAGCTCTCCCAATGTTACTGACCAATGTTCTTTTTGAGTCAGCTTTCGACTCGAGTTCAATATCAAAACTTAGATTCGTTGTTCCAGGGATAATGACATCATCACTTCCTAAATTTGGAAACCTAACCAATAATAGCTGATTTTGATCGATCTCACTCGGATTGTGTGTGACAATTACTTTTTGACGAGAACCTTTTACACCGTGGGCAGTTCTAAGTGAACGTTCTGGATTTAACCTCTTTCCATACTTCATTATTAATTATGATATATAATTAATTTTTACTTTTTATCTCGTTTTAGCGAATGTGCAAAACAACGGTTGTACCTAGATCTTCACTTAGTATATTGCAATGTTGATCTGTGAGTTTCAACGTGAGAGACTGAAATACACCATTTTTTAATTTTTTGTACTGAGGGTTTTTAGGCTCAACATGTGTGAAGTCACTATATTCAGCCATGTGATAGGTTAGTAAAATATCACTTAGCTTTCCATTCTCAAGATTTTGAGTGTTGTCGAGTTCAGATAGATGCAAATTAATTTTGATTATTTTAGCGAGCTTATTTGTTTTGATTATTCGAGGGTCTTTGTCTAATGAGGTAAGTTCTACATCACCTGCTAAAAAGGCACCTGCTAAAAAGGCATTCAATTCCCTGCTCGTGAATGTTCCTTGAGGTACCAACTTTTCAGCTTTCCCATGAGTCAGTTTCAACTCTTTGGTTATTTCATACGTAACATTGTCTGCAAACATATCAACCAATGCAATTTCTTTTGAGCCATCCAAGTTTTGAATGGGGTAAGATAGATATATGGTCTTTTCTCCTTTTGCGATATTTACCGTGATATACATTTTTTGTATTAGAGAATAGAGGATTATATTTTTAAATAATGGAGGATTATATTTTTAAATATACTCCCAATGCGCTTTATAAACCAAATGGAGGACAATACCTTCAGATATTGAATTCTAAAGATTTATACAAACAAACAATTATTGTCTCTGAAAATGGTTCTTTTCCTGCGAGCTTTCCCAATATTTTTACTAATTACAAAATGGATGAAAATGAAAAACGCATGAAAATTTGACAGGAACAACCATTTAAATTATGGCAAACCCAACTCAATTTTGTCACTTGGTGTGCTTCAAGTGCTTGTGGGGTCAGTTCTGAACATCTGAAAGAAGGTCGCTCTACTCCTATGATTAGAGCAGTATATCGTTTTCACGTCTATTATCATATTAGACGAATCATTAAGCGTCTGCAGACACCTCTACCTTTTGAAGATAGTTTCAACCAATACGATAATCCTTATAACAAAGAAGAGTTTTTAAAAATCTGTAGTGAATATGGTGTCGATTCTGATCCTAAAAAATATAAAGGGCAATATTTTTATAGCTCGTATCAAAAAAGACGTAGAGACTATCCAACGCCAGGTCTGAGTTATTTCACAGACGACTCCATGACACGATGGATTATAGAAAAATCTAAAGGCTTTACAAAAACAGGTCTTGTGAAGATTTCAGAAAGTGTTAGAGCATATGCTTATCTTGTTCTTAGTTCACAAGCCTCAGCTCGTTCTTCTATCTTAGGTAATAATTCAAGTGCTTTGACAGCTCAAAGAGTTTTTATGAATAACTTTGAAGACATTGTTAACCGCAGAGTTGATATTCAAGATGACATTAAACGTTATCAAGATACTTTAAATTACGCTTCAAGCAAAGTTGATTATTCTGTTGGACAAGGTATTTACATGTTACCTAGTGACATGAATCTAAACATCAAGTCGGGAGTGTCTGGTTATAATAATAAAATTCTCATATCTAATGACAACTTGAGCCTCGGAAGAAATAAAATGATTAATGTTATGCAAGAGCATCATATTTCACCCAAAGTGACTAGCTCTCCAACACAAACAAAAAATAAAAGTTCACAAAAGAAAGTTCAAACAGATTCACTCCCATCTCATGAAGAAGAGAAAATAGCTTTGGTTCTAGCGATTACCACGATGTTTAGTATATGGTATTATTATTATTATTATTGAAAACAAAACTCCCTTAGGAGAACCCTCTAGGGTTTTTGTTGTTGTTGTTGTTGTTGTTGTTGTTGTGATACCCTAGAGGGTTTTTAATTCATTGTCTTCGATCTAACCGGCACTCCACCCTGGCTTCTCGAATCCACCAGCTCTGAGCTCTACCCCTAGATCTTAGACTATTTGTGTGTGACTACTTACGAACTCCGACTACTACGCACGCAATGGCCGTTCATGATCTGTTCGAGTATATTACATCTAGTCACATTGTTTTTCCCGACAACTTTTGGCACATTTTGTGGTGAATACCGGGAGCGGACGGCACCATCCAGTTCCAATCTAGCCGCTCCACTAGACCTTCCCTTTCCGGCAGACTCTGTCGCCTGTTTACCACAATTTTCAAATTATTCCGCTCTTGGGTTTTATATCATTCATTTAGACCTCAGTGTCTGCTTGTGGTGTCTCTCGGAACGCTATAATTTTGTTTTTATTTTGTTTACATGACAAGTTTTGATTACATAACAAAATGATTAATGTTATGCAAGAGTATCATATTTCACCCAAAGTGACTAGCTCTCCAACACAAACAAAAAAAAAAAAGTTCTTTGGTTTTAGCGATTACTATGATGTTTAGTATATGGTATGTATTATTTCGCTGATCAACGCATGTAGTTTGCAATTATAGCCGGCATTGTGGATACATGCTAACACTTCTAAGCCCTGGCGTTTGTTGAATTTCGATCGAAATGACGGTAACCTGAATGTCTCTATGGACCAGAGAAACCTGACAGTGATAAATCACCCAGACACAATGCTAACCATTCCGCGATATATTCAACACAACTGCGGGGAAGTGCGCACTCATGCAAGTTTTACAACCAGAACATGAGAGATCTACAACCGCCGAAGTATATATACTTCCTCTCAGACGAACTGCGTGGGGTTCGAACACACGACCTTGCTGTTACAAGTTAGCGTTCTTATCCACTAGACTACGCTGATCTGTATGTTATATGTATTGTTAGCTCATTTATGTTATAAAGTTTAAACTGCTACAAACTGCTTTTTACTACATTTTTATGAGATATTTAATTGTTTACAATTATGAGTAATTTGTGGTTATATAATAATAGAAACTACTTATTTGTTATGTAATCAAAATAATACGTTTCATAACTCGTATCGCGTTATGAAAACAAAGATGATAGTAGGGAAATTCCTGAAATCATATAATTTTGCGCTAGCATCCGCACTTTCCTATCTCTATGGGTAATTCGGGCCAAATTTTGATCAAACTTAGAAAGTTCTGCAATATTCATAAAAATTTCTACAATTCACAATTAGAAGTTGCTGATTTTGAATTTGCCAGTCATTTTATAAGATTTGAACATAATTTGGTAATTCGGCAACGTTGTATTTTTGAGACTAAATATGCATCGTTGTGTTGCGTCCTGAAGTCTTCAAGCCAAGCAACTTCTTGTTGTCATTAAAACAAATTGAAGTTTTTTGCTGTCACTTCTTTCGTGCAAAGTTTCGTAAAAATCCAATTTTATTTCATAAAATCTCAGTCGATCTAATATTGGTTACTTCCAATCCAACCGCTTCAGTACGACTGGAACCCAGTCTTTCATCCTCTTCTAATTTTAACCGTGAACTAGGCAGCATCTTGAAAGAAAATTTTATTTCCAGCATGGATGGAATTGCAGGAAATTCCACTCAGAATGATGGCACTAATGATGAGATACCATCTGATGCACCATCTCCTGGCCAGAATGGCAGAGATGGTAGACTAAACGAGGGTGACGGTCGAGTCAACGACAGCTCTCGAAAAAGAAAACACTCAAAGAAGGGTAGGATAAAGAAGAAGAGACGACGATCTAAATCTTCTTCTCCGAGCAGTAGCAGTTGTAGCAGCAGCTCCTCAGACGATTCTTCTGATGTAGAACCAGCAGTTAAACGGTTCAGAATGATTCCTGAGGAAGATTTACATAGATATAAGTTGACAAAATCAATGGCTTCATTTGTAAATGAACATTTTGAATCTTATATTGCCGATAAGGAACTTCAATCGAATGTGTTGAAGGAAAATTCAGTACCAGAGAACATTGATTCTGTTAAAAAACTGGATGATTTTGATTTTGTGGTTTCTCAGTAAAGAGAGACGCAGACATATCAGCAATGAAGTGATAAACCATAAAAAAGTCTTGGAGAAGATTCAAGGAAAGATAAGGGACATTATGGGTCCCTTATGTCGTCTTCGGGACATTATTGAGGAAGCCTCCAACTCTAAGGAGGAAACAGTAAACGTCTCCCTGGAAAATTTACAAACTTATATAGAGCAAACCATTTTGATGGTTGGACAAAGCTCGAATACAGTTACTTATCATCGGGGGTATAATGTTTTGAATAACCTCATGGGATCATCAACGCAGGCAAAAGAAACTTTGAGGGAGAAAAAAGATCTGCTACAGAAGCACGATAAAAATCTCCTGGGGAAAAAGTTCCGCAATCATATTGTGGAGGTCACCAAAACGAGAAAAACAAAACAAAAACCCATCAACACACGGGATATGGAGCCCTTTACAGAAGCCTCGTATCAAAATAAGGGGGAGAGGTGCGGGGCGAAGCGTTCTCCTCACAAGAGGCTATCATCAAAACAAAGCATCAAGATGGCAGCAACATCAACATGGGTCATCAATTAGAGGCAGATACCAATCTAACAAAGGTTGAAGATATGGTAAATTTAAACAAAAATCAGCTACCCAGCATTGTCTTGGTGGATTCAGCAATAGTTCTGGAGAAAGATCTCAAACTAGTACACCCTGTGATAAAACAATTATTTTGCAAAAAAGTCATTTCAGTTCTTCCTCTAGCAGGAAGACTCAAACACTTCCTGAAAAACTGGGAATTAATAACAAGAGACCCAAATATATTAACTTTAATAAAAGGCTTCAAAATACCCTTTCTGAGCCAAACAATCCAGGGTCATGTTCCAAAGGAGCCTCAAATGAGCAGGGCACAGAGAGATCTAGTGCAGAAAGAAATAGAGACAATGCTGGAGAAAGGAGCTATATCTCTGACAAATCCTACACAGGGAGAGTTTGTGAGCACGTTATTCCTTGTGGAGAAAAAGTATGGTGGCCAACACCCAGTTATAAATCTCAAAAGTCTGAATTTCTTTGTACCCTACGAGCACTTCAAAATGGAAAGTTTGGAGTCACTGAAATTCCTCTTAAAGAAAGGAGATTTCATGTGCAAATTAGATATAAAAGACGCCTACTTTTGCATCCCTCTCCACAAGGACTCGCGGAAATATGTTCGATTTCGCTGGGAGGGACAGCTTTACGAGTTCCTCTGTGTCTCTGTTTTGGCCTTGGTCCAGCACCTCGTGTATTTACCAAACTTCTGAAAGTGCCTCTGGCAGTACTAAGGAGGTTGAACATGCTCATTATAATTTACAAAGACGACATGTTAATAATAGGCAGAACAAAGGAGGAAGTGGAAACAACCAGAGATACTCTGGTTTACTTTCTACAGCATTTAGGCTTTCTACTGAATTTAAAAAAGTCAGTACTTCAGCCTTGTCAAAAAATAGAGTTTCTGGGATTAATAGTACATTCTCAGACACTAACCATCTTATTGCCCTTACACAAGGTTCAAAAAGTGCAGGGAGAGTGTTCGAGGATGTAAGAATGCCAGAATGCTACATCGATTTTAGAACTGACACGACTCCTAGGTCTTTTATCGTCGACCATCCAAGCAGTATTACCAGCTCGGCTCCAAATTCGACACCTTCAGCAATTACAGATCAAGTCTTTGAAATTGAGGAATTCATTTCAAACAAATGTAATTTTGACACCACTAGCCAAGGAGGAACTGCTTTGGTGGATGACAAACCTTCAACATTCAAATGGCAAGGTATGCATTCAGGAACAGTTAGATCTAGTTTTGATCCAAACCGACGCCTCCAAGAAAGGATGGGGGCGGTGTGCAAGGGAGTTCGAACAGGAGGAAAATGGTCCAAGGAGGAACAGTTGCTTCACATCAATGTTCTAAAACTTTTGGCTATAAAGCTAGCTTTGTTAACATTCACAAAGTCAGCACAAATCAAGTCTATTCACTTTCGAATAGACAACAAAACAGCACTATCTTACCTATTGAAGATGGGGGGCACAGCAAACAAGACAATGATAATCTTGGCAAAAGAAATCAGGGAGATACTGTTCAGGAAGAACATAACTATTACAGCCGAATATCTACCCAGTGCGCTAAACCAAATGGCAGACTGGGAGTCCAGAAACCACAGGGACTCCTCAGATTGGAAACTGTGCCCTTCGATCTTCCACAAAATCGGGTCTCGGTTTGGCCATCCACAAGTGGATCTGTTTGCATCACGCCTGTGCCATCAACTGAAAAACTATTTTTCCTGGAAACCAGACCCACACAGCAAAGGGTGGGTGCTCTTCAACAAGAATGGTCAGTTCAGTTACACCATACCCTCAATGTTTTCCCCCCTTTTGCTCTAATACCACGGGTTTTGCACAAAGTGTTACAAGATCAGTTCCACACACTTATTCTTGTAGCACCAGTCTGGCAAACACAACCATGGTACCCAAGGCTCCTACCCCAGCGGGCACAAAGACGTCGTAAAGACGTCTTTTCAAGACGTCCCTAAGACGTCGCAAAATGGTCGCGAAGTGGGAATCTCAAAAGACGTCCCAATTACATCTTCATTGAGACGTCTCGATGACATCCCAACGACATCGTAACGACGTCGCAGTATTATGAAATTTACTCTTTCAAAAACTGTAACAGGCCACAGGCGGACCCGAACCTGGAACCTCTGGTGTGCCAGCCGAACTCGTAACCGTTCTGCCACCGCTGCTTGTTGTCAAGACGTTTAAAAACATTTACAATAAATCATTCTATACAGACTGATTGCTTTTGAAAGTTTATAATTGTTTCGAAGGTCGTTATTCAATCCGTATAAAGACGTCCCAAAAACGTCGTAAAAGGATCCTAATTGCGACGTCCCGTTTCAGACGTCCCTACGACGTCCCAAAATGATCTTAAGTTTATAATTGTTTCGAAGGTCGTTATTCAATCCGTATAAAGACGTCCCAAAAACGTTGTAAAAGGATCCCAATTGCGACGTCCCGTTTCAGACGTCCCTTACGACGTCCCAAAATGATCTGGAAAGCAAACGACCATTTCACGATTAAAATAAGACGTCTCAAAGACGTCTTGTGCCCGCTGGGACAGCTGTTAATTGCCAACCCACTTGTCATACCTCAAACTCAAGATCTAATAGTGAATGCTCAAAAAGAGATACACCCATTAGTTGTAAACAAAACACTAAAGTTGGGGGCTTGGAAAATCTCAGGGAATCCCTAGTTAATTCAGGTTTATCAGAATCAGCTACTAACCTTATCACCAGCTCTAAAAGGCCTGGTTCAAACGCAAATTACGAACCGTCCTGGAGAAAGTGGGTTAGCTGGTGTTCTGAGAAGAAAATTGATCCAATTCAGTGCCCTATAAAAATATTTTAGATTTTCTGGCAGAACTCTTTGATTTAGACTATGCTTATCGGACTATCAATTCATATAGGTCTGCCATTTCAGCTTACCATGGCCTCATTGAAGGCAAACCTGTGGGTCAGCATGAGCAAGTGTTTACTCTTATAAAAGGAGTTTTTACTCAGAAACCACCTCAACCTAGGTATGCCTACACTTGGGATGTACATGTTGTTCTAGATTTTGTCAAGAAAAAGTGGGGAAATTCTGTGACACTCCCTGACAAAGATTTCACTCTTAAACTTATTACATTATTAGCTCTGACATCAGCATCCCGAGCATGTACAATTCACTGTCTGGATGTTCGTTTTATGGCACAGCACGCGCACTATGTTCAGTTCAAATTTGGTAAACTACATAAGTACGGAAGCCGACAAGGGTCATTCGATAAATAATTTTGAGATCCAGAAATATATTTGAATACAGAAAATATTTTTCAAAGTCAAGAAATATATTTTAAAATCAGGAAAAATAAATAAATTGAAATACAGAAATACAGAAGATTTTTTCTTTTTTTCTGCCACATGCAGAATAGGTCAGAAGATCCTATTTTTTTGCCACGGGAGGTGCAATCAGGTACGTAGCAAGACATTTTGAGTTGGGGGGGGGGGGGGGGGGGGGGGGGGCTAAATAAATTTCTATTATCGAAACAGGCCCCACCATGGTTGGGGCCGATGCGCCAAGAAAATTTTTGAAAAATACTACCTCTAGATTGCCTATAAAAGCACTCAAAATCTATAATTTCAACGTGATTTTCAATTATTAGGAAAGGCAAAAACAAATTTCTTATAATTGACAAAAAAGTTGGGGGGGGCTCAAGCCCCCAACTCCCCCCCTAATTCTACGTCCTTGGCAATGCATGCTTGCGGGTGCAGCTATCTTTCATTAGATTGTTTTCGCTTGTTTGCCGGTAAACGAATTTACCAGTAAAAAAATTTCTCGATTTTAAAAAAATATTTCTAGATTGTTGTAAAACATATTTCTCGATTTTGAAATACATTTCTGGATTTGAAAAATATTTCTGGATTTTGAAATATATTCCTGGATTTGAAAAATATTTCTCGATTTTGAAATATATTCCTAGATTTGATAATATATTCATGGCTTGACCCTTCTCGGCTTCCATACATAAGGGCTAGAAAACAGGTAAAAGCTCTCCCATAGTCAAGTACTATGAGTACGAAGCTGACAGAGAATTATGTGTTAAAACTACCTTAGAAGTTTATTTGAATAAAACAAAACAATGGAGGGATGGTCGGAAGACACAACTTTTATTAGGTTACGTTAACCCTCACAAAGAAGTTTGTAGTAGTACCATTTCTGGTTGGGTAAAAAAAAGTGTTAAGTTTGGCAGGTATTGACATAAGTGTTTTTAAAGGACATTCCTCACGCTCGGCAGCTTCAAGCGCAGCGAGTCTAGCAGGGGCATCAGTAAATGATATTTTGAGCATGGGATCATGGTCCAATGAATCAGTTTGGCAAAAGTTTTATAACAAGCCGGTCATGACCCCTGAAGCATCTTTTCAAAACCAATATTAGATCGACTGAGATTTTATGAAAGAAAATTAGTGAATTACGTCAGGGCGCGAAGCGCCCGCAATGTAATTCCGATTTTATGAATATAATAATATTGGTTCTAATATTGGTTACTTCCAACCCAACCGCTTCAGTACGACTGGAACCCAGTCTACCCGGTCACAAACATATAAATTGACACTATTTGAACTTTCACATTATAGGAAACCGAGCATCGTACGGTCAGTAAAGAACCTACATGTAATATTTCGTAGCTGAGTTTAATAAGAGAATAAATGACTATCAGCTCAACATGAGTACTTCTGTGTCAATTTCTTTGCCCCTCCTTTATGGGTTTTGTATATAACCCTATTAGGCTTTTTAAACTTGATACTCTTTCCCTCGTTATGTGAAACAAGTTTTGATTTGAAAATAAACTGTTGGTGCTAAGACGAGAAAATTCTGGGTTCCAGTCTACCGGGTGTACCAAAAAAAACGTGCCTAAAATTGAAATTTTGACGTAGCTTTTCCTACTTACTCTTAAGACTTCAAACTTTCCAGATATGATCAGTAGCCTATTATCGTCATTCCCTGAAAGTTTCATGTGTATATCATATTTACTTTTTCAGATATGGAAGAACATAACTATTACAGCCGAATATCTACCCAGTGCGCTAAACCAAATGGCAGACTGGGAGTCCAGAAACCACAAGGACTCCTCAGATTGGAAACTGTGCCCTTCGATCTTCCACAAAATCGGGTCTCGGTTTGGCCATCCACAAGTGGATCTGTTTGCATCACGCCTGTGCCATCAACTGAAAAACTATTTTTCCTGGAAACCAGACCCACACAGCAAAGGTGGGTGCTCTTCAACAAGAATGGTCAGTTCAGTTACGCCATACCCTCAATGTTTTCTCCCCTTTTGCTCTAATTGCTCTAATTCCACGGGTTTTGCACAAAGTGTTACAAGATCAGGTCCACACACTTATTCTTGTAGCACCAGTCTGGCAAACACAACCATGGTACCCAAGGCTCCTACAGCTGTTAATTGCCAACCCACTTGTCATACCTCAAACTAGTGAATCCAGTTGGGTTGGAAGTAACCAATATTAGATCTCCTTCGATTTTATTCATAAAATCGGAATTACATTGCGGGCGCTTCGCGCCCTGACGTAATTCACTAATTATTGCAGGATAAATAGCACATCAACATATCGACAAAGAAAGTAATAAATATAAATAAAGATAAAAGAATCTACCTTTCGCTGAAAAGTTGATGTATTCCTCTACAAATGGTTGGTCGGTGTCAACAGTGTCTAGCTTGATGTATGCTAAATGTCTTAGCATTTCGTAAGTTATTTTAGGAATATTGTATAATGTTTCTTTTGGTTTTTTCATACCATCATAATAAATCCAAAAAGTGTTATTAAACCAAAAATAAGATGAAAAATGTAATTTCACTGCGTCATAAATCGTTAACAGCATTAATACATAAACAATACTTCCGATACTAATAATGGTAGGTATTTCATCATTATTTTCTATTAAGTCCCTTGGTAAAAACAGTTAAGGTGGAAGATCTGCAAGAAAAGTCATCGTTGGTTTTGAACAAACTTGACAGACACCATCGATTGTGTTGTAAGCTTCTTCTATTTTTTGTCTTAACGAAGTAGGCTTCTTTTTCATTGCCAGCGTTAATTTTTGTTTTGGTTTAGAAACACAATCACCAGAACAACTAGTATGGTAGATGAGTTTGGCAAGATCAGTTCTGGAAACAGGTTCAAAGAATTGCTGCGCTTCGCTGCCAAATAAATCACCATCCTCGTTGCCTTGATTGAAAACGGTTTCAAACCAAACCTTTTTGCCTAAAGCGCTACTATCTTGTTCAAATAAATTTAAAGTTTCCGATATCATGCGAATCTTAGATCCTTCGACAATTTCCTTTAATTTGGGGAATAATTTTATCGGAAAGTTTGCTGACATTTTAAATGCGACCGCAGCAACATGAAAACACAAGGAACGTATTTGTCTTTATGTGCAAACAAGAGCTTTAGGAAGTTAAAACAGTCCAGAGGAGCCATTTGAATTGAGTCTCAGTTCTCCCATTATGCATCCCTCGCTTATCGCTGGTTTTAAGTGCAAATATTTTTGGCAGGTATTTTTTTTCCCGGCAACCAAAATTACAAAACACTTGCAACACTGGGACACAAGAAAAGTTAAGATACAACACTGACTGAGCACCAGAAGTTACGATTTCAAATATGCCTGTGGCTGAACACAAGTTGCAGCCGTTGATAAGGAAATGTGTTGTTTAATGGGGTTTGTGGGGTGATACGAGCGGCTAGTTGAAGTATTATTCTTTTAGATTAACTAAAAACGCAAGTTTCTTTTTAAATTTTATTTATTTAAAACAAAGCTTTTCGTGTCTTTCGACACATCTTCAGGTTTAGATTAAAAATTCAAGTTAAAATCATTTACAATTTATATACAAATTAATGCCATTAAAAAACCTATCTACTTTATCTACAGTGTGTATCAAAATGTCTTATCCACCAACTTTAAAGGCGTATATCTCATTGCATGCCTGATAAAATATTATGAATTTTATATCACAAGAAAGAGCTTTTCATGCTCTATTTATTAATATAAAATGTTTGCCAAAATATTTGTTCTTCGAAAAGATATTGAAGAAAAACTCAACGATTTGGTTCATTAAATTCTTAAAAGTCAATTAACTGACATGCTAATGAATTTTTAATGGTGTAATTTTCTTTTGTTGTGCTGATGAAACCTTTAGAAAATTTCAAGTACAGTGTGTCCCAGAGAATTTCGGTCTGAGATTTTAACAAGCTATAACTTTTCACACATATATCAGATTTTAGAGATTTTTACACCATTCGATGGCATTTTTTTCAAGGATTTTAAAAACCTATATCTTAAATAATTTAGTCTAAAACCTTTCTAGTAAATATGATTTCTTTAAACTGTCACGGTCATTAACTCCTTAATGGTTAATAAAAGTAAGTTTTCACGTGCGATTATTCTTTTGTTTATTAAGAACATGTCGTGGTGTTATTGAACACACTAAAATTATAATCTCATCACAAAAATAAAAATTTTGAGACGGGGGCTTCTACAAAAGTTTTTGACATCATATCAGCAATCTTTAGTTGCTACAAAAACTTTTCTCCACTGAGATTCAGAGTCTATCAGTGTTAAGAAGTAAAATTGTTGACTCAGCAAATAATCTTAGACAAAATCAAAATTTTATTCGCTACTCTTTATGACAGCAACAGAAAATCGCTGTGTCAAGAGAAACGGGGGACATGTTGAGACAGCTTAAAGTTTTGTTTTTAATGATTCTTGTGTTTTACAGTCACTTGACTTTGATATTGTTTTTGATAATGACCTTTGATAGCTGTTATTGAAAGATGTGTTAATTAACCATTAAGAAGATAATTGGATTTTTTCATGGTAAAATCCTTAATTGTTTCCAAATTAAAAGATTTTGGAGAACAAAATGTATATCTTTAAAATTTATGAATAAAATCCTATCTAATGGTGTAAAAATTGCTGAAATCTGATATATGTGTGAAAAGTAATGAGCTGTTAAAATCTCAGACCGAAATTCTGTGGGACACACTGTATACCTTTGCGTATTAATTTCCCATAACAACTGATCTAAAAAATTTCAAATAAAAATTTTTTACTGTGTGATGATTTTTAATTTTTTTATTGTGTTTACAAATGGCATTTATTGTAAATTGAGTTAATTGACTTTTAAGAATTTAATGAACCAAATCGTTGAGTTTTTCTTTCATATCTTTTCGAAAAACAAATATTTTGGCAAACATTTTATATTTATGGATAGAACATAAAAAGCTCTTTCTTGTGATATAAAATTCACAATATTTTATCAGACATGTAATGAGATATACGCCTTGAAAGTTGGTGGATAAGACATTTTGATACACACTGTATAAGTAAAAGAACCGTTGTGGGAATATATGAACATGATAAAACAACTGAGGCCTGAAAATCGTATAAATGACTATGAAAACTACTGTTGAACGAAAAAAGAGCACAAACAGGGAGAATATAGCTGGATGCAACTGGAGTGGACAGAATACTTATTAGGATTGTGCTCTTGTAATATGACTATGTAATACCATTCCGAAATAATTGTAAACTCTATATGTCCTTTTGGTCATTAACTGTGGGCTTTAAGGTCATAATGTAGTAAGCTTCTAGAATTTTTCTTTTTCTAGAAAAAGGTGGGGCGTTACTAATGACTTCCAAAGTAAAGAAATGACCAAGGTATTTGATGAGGTGTTTTGATGGTTCCGATCTTCCATTATTGCTGTTGTGTTCATTCCATCTCGTTTCTGCGTTTCTTTTCGTCTCTCCTATATACACTGCCTTAGATGTTCATTCGCCTTTGTAGATTACGTTACTTGATTCTATCCTTTAAACGGAACAAACTTCTCAACTTTGTGGTCTTCCATGTATAAACAATATCTACCTTTTCGTTTTTTGTAGCAATACTTTCTTATATTACTTATTAACCCTTATTTGCACGTTTTAAAACGTATATAGCAGTTACTGTGAGTTAAGCCTAAGAGATAACAAAAAGTAACAAAAAAATTTTATGCAGATTTTCAGCTCTCTATCTCGAACTCGCAAGGGACCAGTGAAAAAGTTCAACATAGAGAAAGTTCGAGATAGAAAAAAGTTGGCCAAAAATGATTTTTTTCGAAAATAAAGTACGATAATAATTTAGCCTCTGATCGTAAGTATTCAAATGAGATTCGGCTTCCGGCAAAATTCCTCTTTCGACTTCGACGTTCCTACGGATCGCACGTGAAGAGAGCTGACTGTCAATGTTGACAGCCTTCCTTTGTTATTATAGTTAATTGTTAGTTTACAGAGATTGATTTATGCCGACATCTGCATTGGGAAAAAGAGCAAGGAACTTGATGGAAAATTTGTTGGTTACTAGACACAACAAATATTAACGATGAAGCAATGGTGCAGGTACCAACATTACCATCTGAAAATATTGGAGCGCCAATGAACATCGATTGTACAGCAATTGTATCTGCAGTGTTACAGACAGTGCAAGAGGTGAACAAAGATGAAATTTCCAAACTTGAGGCTATGATGGCTAACCAGCAGAAGCAGATCAATCAAATGCTGGAGTTGTTCCAACCTAAAAATAAGGGTTCTAATGTTCCAAAGGGAGCTTGCCCGAAATCCTTACTGACTGACAATGCCTCAGAGGAGGCTCAGTCAGTAGAAGATTCCCTTTCCATCTCCGCGTCTGGCCAGTGGCTATTAGCATGCGGAGGGTCATCTACTAAAGATGACAAAGAGGAAGGGGAATCCAGAAGTGACAAAGTCCTGGAAGAAGACCAGGAATTCTGGCACATGGCAGCAAGGGATTTTGAGGAGGAAACTCAAGCCCCTGGGCGGGAGCTATGCTCTTTCCTTGCTAGTTCTGCAAAGCTCAACTGGCATAAGCCTTTGAAGCCTGAGCTTGTAAAGGCGAAGAAAGAGGAAGCTGTCATTTCCTCCAATTGTGTCTTTCTTGTTCCCAAGAAGACAAACAAGGAGGTATGGACAACTTTGCCCCAATACGTACGGACAAATGACATCCGAATGCAAGAGGTACAGAGAATGTTTTCAGCATCCATAACAATGATGTGGAGGGCAGCGGACGCATTGTCTGAAGGTTCTAAGTCAAATCCTTTAGACAGAAACATGGTTGTTAAACAACCAATGCTGCTACTGAAGGAGGCAATGACTCTAGCTGGTAAAACCTCTCAGCTTATGAACCAGGTCCGAAGGGACCTTATAAAGCCAAGCTTACCACAACAATACTCAAAATTGGCGACTGGTGCTGACGAGAGTTCACAATTTCTCTTTGGGGACTCCATCCATAAGCGCCTCGAGGAGCTAAGAGAGGAGAACAAATTGAATTATCTTTTGGAGAAGGACTCAAGGAAAAAGAATGACAAGGGCCAGTCAAGCCAACAACAGAGTTCGTCAAACTCCAAGCCCTCCGGAAAGACCCATCGGGGGGTGGCCACCAAAAAGGGCAAAAATGGACCAAGTACCGCCCACGATCAAGATCCCCACCTCAAAAGAAATCAAAGAAACGTTAAAGGTAAGAAATGACAAAATGCTAAAGGATGACCTGAGAAAAAAGATAGGGAACTTCAGAGGCGGCTCCTTGAGGTTTCACAAACACATCTGGGAAGGCATAACATCTGATGTTGAGGTTCTTCAGACTATATCTGACCTACGTATCCCAATACAAAATGTGCCGGTACAACAGCCAAACAAATCATACCCATTGAATACAAGGATGGAAGAGTTTGTGAACAATGAGGTTGAAAAATTGCTTCAAAAAGGAGTGATTAAACCATCCTTCCATGAGGAAGGGGAATTCATATCACCAATTTTTGTAACTGAGAAATCAGATGGTGGATTTCGATTTATTCTCAACCTTGAAAGGCTTAACGAGGAAATCGAAAAGAAAAAGTTTAAGATGCAGACGTTGAAGTCTATCTTATGCTTAGTACGACCTTATGCCTACATGTCAAAATTGGATACCAAGGATGCATATTACAGCGTCCCGATCCACAAGGATTGCCAAAAAATTCTTGAAGTTTTACCACAGAGGTAAACTTTTCCAATTTGTAGCCTTGCCAAACGGTTATACAGAAGGTCCACGGAAATTCACAAAAATTATGAAGCCTTCGTTGGCCCACCTGAGAAAACAAAAAATTGTTTTGGCGGATTACATAGACGACCTGTTCACTACAAATAAAGACAAGCTAGAATGCTCAAAGAACGTAGATAAGATTATAACGTTTCTGGATTCTTTGGGTTTCATTATTCACCCAGAAAAATCTATGTTCGAGCCTTGTCAGTCAATGGAGTTCTTGGGTTTTATCATCAGCTCTGTCGATATGAGCGTTCGACTGACACTAGCTAAAAAGGAGGCAATAAGCCTGTTATGTGACGAGATACTAAAAGCTCCAAGAGTCACAATAAGGACGATTGCAAGACTGCTGGGTAAATTTTCCAGTAGTTTTATAGCCGTACCTTATGGGAAACTCCACTACAGAAGTCTCGAGACTCTAAAAACGAGCATGCTCAGGTGGCATAAAGGGAAATTTGACAAGAGGATTACCCTTTCTCAAGAGGCTATAAATGATATAATCTGGTGGAGGGATAATATCAGAGAAAGCTGGGCCCCGATTCTCAGGGAAAATCCCGGAATCGTAATGACAACAGATGCATCCTCCTCAGTAGGATGGGAGGCTGTCATGGGAGACCAGTCAACGGGTGGACATTTTACCACTGTTGAGAAAGAAAACAAACATATAAATTTACTCGAATTAAAAGCTGTCTTGTTTGGGCTTAAAGCCTTATGCAACAAAGTACATCACAAACACATCCTTATTAAAATTGATAATACAGCAGCTGTTGCTGGGATTAATAAAATGGGTAGTACTCGGTCTGTTGACGTAAATATAGTGGCACATGAAATATGGGAATGGGCCATAGACCGGGGTAATTGGATTTCTGCCACCCATATCCCAGGTGTCCTGAATGTCGAGGCTGACAATGAGTCACGAGAAGCTGAGACAAGGACGGAATGGATGTTGGCTAAGACAACATTCCAAGACCTCACCAAAGCCTTAAATTATGAACCCAAGGTTGACCTTTTTGCCACTCGCATTAACACACAGCTACCTGAATTTTATTCCTTTAGACCGGACCCAGAATGTCTAGGTGTGGATACATTCATGATTAACTGGGGTGATATCAAATTTTATGCCTTCCCGCCCTTTAACTGTGTGGCGAAAACTATTCAAAAGATTTGTCATGATGAAGCTTCAGGTTTACTGATTGAACCAGATTGGCCAAACCAACCTTGGTATACATCCTTTTTAGAAATTGTAATTAAAGATGTACCTGTCTTTCCTAGGGAAGATAATAATAATAATAATAATAATAATAATAATAAACATTTATTTCGGCATTTCCATATTTACATGGTTCTTCATCCTTAGCTATAACATATTTAATTTTTTTTTTATAAATAATATCATTTGCATATAAAAAACTCATTTAAATTCGAGCAAGTTCTTTCGCAGCAGCTTTATCCAACAGGTAAGCATACATTTTCGTTTTATACTGCTGTAGGTCAACTGCCAGACGGACATCCTTTGGGAGATCATTAAATACCAGTGCGGCAAGAGCGGGAAAAGTGTTGTGTTCGGGTGGATGGATCAACTTTGGGCCTGTATATTCAATGTTGTTTCGAAGTAATCTGTGGTTTTGTTTGAATTGTAGCTTTAGATATAAAGGGAATGTAGGAATATTGGCAGCTTTGAAGGCAAGTAGACCAACTGAATAATCCAGGCGTTCCTGGATTGGGAGCCATTTGAGTGATACCACATCATCAATTTTAGCGTATCTGTTAAGTACAAAACTTGCAGATGCATTGAGAACTTTTTGCAGACGGGATTTTTGGTGATTTGTTATGTTGTAAAAAAGTATGTTGCCATAGTCTAGTTTTGAAATAACCAACGATTGAACTAGTTGTTTTCTTGTGTGGAATGGTGCATAACGTTTAATCTTGCGCAGCACATTTAATACTCCAAAACAGTCCCTCATAAGTTTGTTAGTATGGATATGCCAATCTAAGTTTTCATCAAATACTATACCAAGTAACTTGCAGGAGTGTACGACTTTAATGACTTCGTTATGGCATGTTATCCGAAGATCTGGTGTATGATTTTTACTTCGTTTTGATCGGAACTGCATGCACATGGTCTTGGAGCTGTTAAAAACCAAATTTAATGTTTTTGACCATGTGGATATGTTGGTTAGATCTTTTTCGATTTCTGTTATCGTGTTTTCGAGTTGATCATGCTTGCAATGGCGGTATAGGGTTGTGTCATCTGCGTATTGAAGGCTTTTCGATTTTTGTAGGATGTGACTTATCTCTGTCACATAAAGATTGAAGAATATAGGTCCTAAGATGGAACCTTGTGGGACGCCAAATGTGATTTTCTTTAGGTGTGATAGTTTGTCGTCAATTTGCACGTATTGATATCGGTTTGTTAGATAATCAGCAGTCCAGTAAAGAAATGATTTTGAGAAGTTCAGAGAATATAGTTTTTTTATTAGCGTTTCAAAGTCCAAGGTATCAAAAGCTTTGGAATAGTCGGTAAATATGGCTATGGTTAATTCTCCCATTTTCAACGCTCGCAGGATGTCATCTCGGAATTTTATTAACAACGTGATGGTGGAATGGTTTTTCCGAAATCCAGATTGTGTTTCATGGTAAATAATTTGCTCTTCGATAAATTCTCCAAGTTGGTTGAGAACTATACGCTCATAGATTTTTGATAGAAATGGTAACACGGAAACTGGTCGGTAGTCATTTAGGTTTGATGGCATTGATACTTTTGGGACAGGACTAATTTTTGCGATTTTCCAAGAATGTGGGAATTTTTGTATTCGAATGAAGTTGTTGATGATGTACGTAAGAGGAGATGCAAGATAAGAGTACACAGGTTTGATGAGATTAGCTGGTATGTTATCGTAGCCAGCTGAACAGTCATTCCGTGTTTTCTTTATAGCGTCTGTCACGTTTTGTAAAGTAATCTGGCGTAATTTAAATGAACTATATTGGCTGTTTGGTAAATTGTAGATGGCAGATCGAATTTCATTAAGCTGTTTAGGTTCTGCGAATCCGATACGAGATGCCGTTGTGTTAAAATGATTGTTCAGTGTATCTGGATCTTCTGTAATGGTTTTAAGGTTTGGGTTTAATATTCGGTGGATGGTTTTCCATATTTCTTTAGGTCGTTTCGATGATAGTGCTTTTTGGTAAAATAATAACTTGGCCCTTTTTATTGAAGCTTTGATGGCGTTTCTTACTATTCGGTAATTGTTCCAACTTTCTTCATTTTTGAATTTGTGTGCTTCATATCTTAGTTTATTTCGTTGCTGCTGAAGATGTACAATATCGATCTCTTTCATCCATGGTGCGGGAGGTCTAGTTAGTTTTACGCGTTTTAGTGGTGCATGAGTATCGACACATTGTATGATGAGATTATTTAGGATTTCAAGCTGCTCATCAGGGTCTTCTACTGCATATATAACGGAAAATGGGAGTTGGGAGAAATCTTCGATGTACTTTTCCAACTGAAAGTTCTTATAGCTTCGAATAAATTTATAACGTGGCTCAAACCGATCTAGACGGATGTTTATAATCATGTACGGTGCATCGTGATCGCTAATAGTTGGACATGGTATGACATCGTGATGAAGTACGTTAGCAGGAATATTGGTAATTAAATGATCGATTAGTGTGGACGATTTCCTTGTTGGTTTTGAAACAATATTCCGAAGTTCAAAGAGATTTAACATATCAATGTATTTTTGAGATATTCGATCTGTCTCCATTAGGTTGATGTTAGCATCACCTGCCAAAATGATAGGGCCAGTCCATGCTTTCTTTATATCAAAAAGTAATTTCTCGATGTTGTCAATCCATGCGTGCTTGGATTCAAGGTCAAAATTTGGTTGATAAAATGTGCCGATTAAGAATGGTTGTTTTGTTGTCTTATCTTTCATTTCGATCCATAGGTGTTCTAGCTCTTTATTCATGTTATTGATGTCATTGCGAATTTTATATGATTTGATGGTATCTTTAATGTAGATGCCTACACCGCCACCTCTTCTAGTATTTCTATTGCGATAATGAAATTCATAACCGGGTATGTGAACATAATTAAGCAAGTTTTTGTCATCTTTTAGCCAGGTTTCTGATAAGGTTAACAGGTCAAAGTTGTAGGTATACATCATGTATTGGAATTCATCGAAAGAAGACAACATCGATTGTGTATTAAGATGAGCAATGCTCATATGATTTTTGTGATGTTTCAGTTGATCAACATGAAGTGCTTCAGATTGGCTGGTAACTACTGTTTCATTATGTGACTCTTCTAAATGTCGTTGGTTGTGAAAGATCTCCTTGTGCTTCCACAAAGGGTGGAGGAGAAGCATCCCCTGAGAAGCCACTTGAATCTGATTGCAGCAATTGTCTCAGGGAAGCTATAGAGATGAAAGGTCTGCCACCGGAAGCAACAAACTTACTCCTATCCTCCTGGTCAACCAGCACTTCCACAAGCTATAATAATTATTTGCGTAGATGGAAGGAGTTCTGTGAAGCAAGAAACATTTCACCTTACAATGCCTCACACAATGATGGGATAAGTTTTCTAACTCACCTGTTCAACCAGGGCTCGAAATATGGCTATATAGCGGCAGCAAAATCAGCCTTGTCTGCAGTACTCCCAAAGATGAATGGAATATCCTTTGGATCAAACGAGGCAGTCAGCAGAGTTATAAAAGGAGTCTTTAAACTAAGACCATCCCTTCCAAAACACACAGCAGTTTATGATCCTGACATTGTACTGAATTATATCTCAGGGCTGCCAGAGGACAAAGAGCTCGACATGGAATTTCTGACAAAAAAGTTGGTGACTTTACTTTGCCTACTAAGTGGACAGCGTGCTCAGACCATTGGGGCAATCCAGATTGACTTCTGTCACAAATCAAAGGATTCTATTACCTTCTATATACCAACACTGCTTAAGACAACAAAACCAGGGAAACATCAGGAACCATTGGTTTTCGCACCTTCCTAGATAACACTAAACTTTGCGTTGTGGATTGCCTCGAGGAGTACCTCAGAAGAACAGAAAACATCAGAGAGAATTTGGAGGGAAACCCTCAGAATCTAATTCTCTCCTATGCTTATCCGCACAAGCCTGTAGTATCATCAACGATTGCCAGATATGTCAAGTTGTTTTTAGGCATTGCTGGTATTGACATAGTGGTCTTCAGTGCTTACTCAACGAGGAAGGCATCCACCAGTAAAGCGGAGCAGATGGGGTTATCGTTGAAAGATATTGCCAAAGCAGCAGGATGGAGGAACACTTCCACCTTTGCCAAGTTTTATAGGCTCCCTATTTTAAAGAATTTTGGGGAGACAGTTAGGAAAACTTGTACATAATTTGTCATGATAGGATACAAATATATATACACCTAGATGGAATCCTTATGACCTTACTATAAACGTTGATGTTTGACACCAATCTATCTGGGACATTGAGATCAAAGTTGATGCTTTGAAGTCTCATTTGAATACTTACGATCAGAGGCTAAATTATTATTGACAAAATTAAACAAGTGGAATGAAGTTTAATTGAAATAATAATTTAGCCCTGATCTAAGTATTCAAGTGCCCACCAACCCCATCCCCTAAGAATTTCACCTTGGTCACTGACATATCAACTTGCTCTCAAGTCTTTGAAGTAGGAATTTTGCCGGAAGCCGAACCTCACTTGAATACTTAGATCAGGGCTAAATTATTATTTCAATTAAACTTCATTCCACTTGTTTAATTTTGTCAAAAATTTAATTTTCAGTATATTGGGGGTTCGTAATAGGGATAATAAGAGATATTAAATATTTATTTTCCATGTGAAAAGACTCTTCTTTAATCCTTAAATTTCGATAGAAGCATCTGCATTTCATCTCCCTTCTCGCAACACATCGATAGATCTTTCAAAATCTCAAGACCACACTCTACTTTTGATCGTGATGGTTTCTGGACAACAACATCATCAAACGACTCATCAAGTTTCCTTTTTGCACTTTTTACAGCCAACATCTTCGCTTCTCGTTCACCTCAAGACTGCATAAAAAGGATTTTGTAAACAACGAGAAACACGAGAAACAATCTTTTGCTTGAATTCGAATTCGACCTTCGAAAAAATTCGTTCGAAAGTAGAACATTTTTATTCGATTTTCAGTTTAAAAAGGTCTTTATGTGTGAAAAAGTTCCAAATAGAGAGAGCAATAGTTAAATAGTTCGAGATAGAGAGATAAATTGTCTGACGGGACCAAGATTTTGGTTCGAGATAGAGAGAAGTTCGAGATAGAGAGGTTTGAGATAGAGGATTTTAGCCTAGAGCGTTCACAAATGTCCAAGGGACCGAGAGTTTGGTTCGAGATAGAGAGATGTTCGAGATAGAGAGTGTTCGAGATAGAGAGAGTCTACTGTACATCTATTTGGTTTGCATATTCCCAGTTAGTGTGGCCACCGCTACACTATGCCACAAGATTACACTACTCATCTATATCTACTTATACTAATCCGCGTGTGTGCACACCACTTTTATTTTAGAGAGTGTTTTGTTTTTGTTTTTTTAATGGTCAAAATCTTCTTTATCGTGGTCATATAGCGGCAGTTCGACCACGCAAGACACATTCACGATTAGTATATAGACTAGTATCCCGGGTAAAAACTTTTTACCGAACTTAACTTCGAAAACATTAGGTCAAATCCACCATTCTCGTGTACGTACCCCGTGACGAAAATATAAATCATAGAATCGCAACTCAAAAGTGTACCCATGTTGTAGAGCTCGAAAAACTGATCAAAAAAACGTATGTTAAAAAATGCTCTGACGTCAAATGCCACGTTCTATTATACTAATCGTGAATGTGTCTTGCGTGGTCGGACTGCTGCAATATGACCGCGTTCTCTCTAATAAACTCAGTCTCAATGTGTGTTACGGGAAGTCGATCAGTAAGATCTTCTCCAAATGAACTGCTAGTTTCACTAGACAAAGGAAACCTTGTTGTCAGTGAAACAATTTCAAATATATATTAAAAAAAACATTGTATTTACTTATTATACGCAAGTAAGTAAATAAATAGACGAGATTTAGTTTATCCGTACTAATAGTTTCATGCCACCGTACTCGGTAACAATCTTCAGCGGAATAATAATAAACCGTAAAAAATGCATTACAATAGCTTCTAAAAAATTGACGTCACGTGATATTTTCCAGACCGTGGTGGAGAAGCAGTAGATGTTTTCTTCTGTGTCGACATTTGGCTATTATTTCAGTCCTTTTGTTCAATAAGTTTTTTCCAGGATACACTGCAATTTCGTATTTTTCTGCGAGACATAGTGCACATCTTCCGGATTCAGGCGTGAAAGCTTTTGCGTGTTTCAAAACACACATTTAACTTAGAGAGTGTATTGTTTTTGTTTTTTTAATGGTCAAAATCTTCTTAATCGTGGTCATATAGCGGCAGTTCGACCACGCAAGACACATTCACGATTAGTATAATAGCACGTGGCATTTGACGTCAGATGTTTTATGATCACGGGGAATCATTGCATTGCAGCCCCAATCGAACGCGACGTTTTTGGGGAAATATCTCGAGAACCAATAGGGATAACTGACGTTTTTTAGGGTCGGCGATACGGGTGATGGGGTGACGCAACATTTGGGTCAAGATTTTATTTGGTACTGCGGATATGGCGTCATTAAAATCTAAGATCGACGATATCTCTGCAACGGTTGATCGTAGCGAAACGATCCCACCATACATTTTTTTGTTCAGTTTTTCGAGCTCTACAACATCGTTACCCTTTCCAGTCCCGATTCCGTAATTTTCGTCACGGGGTTTGCACACGGGAACGCGTCGTATTTCTGCAGATTCTTTTCGAAATCAAAGTCGTAAAAAACTTTTACGCGAGATACTAGTCCTAATATAATAATCCGCGATTGTGCATACCACTTTTATTTTAGAGAGTGATATATTTAGTTTTAATTTACGGTCATCGTCCTCTTATGTGCGCGTAAAACCACTTAGAGGCGAGAGACACTTTTTTCACGATCATTCCAAAAGCGTCAGTTTTTTTATGATCACGGGGGATCATTGCATTGCATCCCCAATGGAACGCGACGTTTTTATCTCGAGAACCAATAGCGATAACTGACGTTTTTTAGGGTCGGTGACACAGGTAATGGAGTGATGCAATATTTGGTCCTAAATTTTATTTGGTACTGCGGATATGACGTCATCACAATCTTTGACCGATGATATCTCTGCAACGGTTGGTCGTAGCGAAACAATGCCATACATTTTTTTGCTCAGTCTTTCAAGCTCTACAACATGGGTACACTTTTGAGTGCGATTCCATGATTTAATTTTTCGTCACGGGGTACGTACACGGGAATGGTGGATTTGACCTAATGTTTTCGAAGTTAAGTTCGGTAAAAAGGTTTTACCCGGGATACTAGTCTATATCCTAATACGCGCTGTGCATCCAGTTTTTAGTTTAGAGAGTGAATGTTTAGGGTCGTTTTTCACGGTCAAAATCTTCTTAATCGTGGTCATATAGCGGCAGTTAGACCGCGCATGACACATTCACGATTAGTATAAGCGGAAACCCTCACAGCGCATTTGATCGTTCAAATGTTTTGATTGTTTGCAAGATCAAGAATCGATAGAGTTGACGTTCGTTTGCCAGCAAGTTTTCATTTGCTATTTTGAAAAAGAGGTAATGAAACATACGAGAGTAAGAAATCTCAAGACAACGAAGTTAGTAACGAAAGTATTGCACGAAGATTTATTAATGTTTTTAGGGTAAGTACGCTCTTGAACTTTTTTTTTTTTTTTTTTTTCTTATTATATAAATAGGGTTGCTACACCATCACTTCTTCTTTAGGGAAGACCAATAAAAACAATGAAATTTGAAGAAATGAATTTTAAATCATGACGTTCTGGATTAGTGCAGAACAATATTCTATATTAATATCCAACCTTAGCTTCGTAAAAAAAAAATCACTCGAAGATATTAATTTGTTTTGACACGTTTACGACTTACGGGTTTGGCTTTTCAAAATAGCAAAATCGCTTCTGTTTACCTTGAATCATGGGTTCCATGAACAGTTACAGCCATTTTAATCTTTCTGTTGTTTTCATGTGCGCACAATTTATTTCTAGATCATATCGTGAAAGGATTTAATATGAGTATTTTTTATGTGTTTCAGATCTTCGAGTAAAAAGATGTTGTGCAGTGTTGATAATGAACAGGTAAAATGCTTTATCTGGAATACCTACAGAGTTTTTAATTAAAAGGGTGAGGAGTACTTTTTTCCATTTTGACGTTACATTTTTAATCTCGGGGAACCATTGCATTGCATCGAATCGAATCGTACAAAGCGCTTTTCGGAAGATATCTCGAGAACTACATTTTGATGGTCCGCCCAACATTGGTGAACAGGGCTGTGATGTTTGATCCCAGACATCTCGGTAACGGTTACTGTATTTTTCAGATCAGTTGGATTTTCAGATCAGTTGGAATTTTTGTGGTCATTTTCTGAGACGTTATTATTTTAAAATCAAAACACGTAGAATATTTTACACAAGATGCAATTTATTTTAGAGAGTGCAAATAACGGATTTACAGAGCGTATTTTTTATTCTTCCGAGTAAAACGTTCTGCGCTCCAGTGTTGATTGCAAACTTGGAAAAATGTTTTATCTAGGTTTTGTCTGTTTAAGTGGGTCTTTAAAATCAGGGGAACCATCGCATTGCCTCCTAAATTAGACTCGAAGTTATTTGTAAAACATCTCTAAAACCTCTAAGAAAATAACTGGTATTGTTATGGTCCGCGTTATGACTGCAACACTAATTCACTTTCTGTTTGTCATTTTGTAAATTAATTTTTCGACACCATTTTTGAGACGTCATTTTCAGAATTAAAATTCGTAAAAATTTTTTACACGGGTTACTAGTTAAATAATTCGTTGTCTTGTAAAACTAAGTATTTACACAATATGTGATTTTCGGCACGCTCTTTCTTCACTGCATACAGATGATCACGATTTGTATTTGAAATATTGTGTATCTTTTGCCATACATAAAAAACTGGCTTTTTCGAAATATTTAAAGTATGCCACTTATCAGGCCCCAAATCAACCAAAACATTTTTACAAAAATCCTTAAATTACAAAATGTTTGGGCGGAAAGTTTTCCTTTCTATTGGATAGCTTGCTGTGTGTAAAAATTGGAAAGCTTGAGCTCGAAGGCATTTTTAGCTAAAGCTACATGCTAGTATAAAATTATGTAAAAACCATAATGCTAGTCACAGCTCAGTTTATTCAACGGACTGTGATTTCTATTTCTTTTGTCCATATGACAACAGATTACATTTCAAACACTCGCAATAGATAGCATCTATATATTGATAGCCGATTCTCTGTCTGTCTGTCTGTTTGTTTGTTTGTTTGTTTGTTTGTAAGTCACGCAAAATGGTAGATTGAATTGTGAGCGAAATTATTTCTTTTTGTGTGTGCGACGTGAGTTCGAAGCATATACATTGCAAACCCAATCGAGCGTGACTTTTTTTGGCTGATGAACTAATAGGAATAACGTTTCGTTTTTATTATTATTGTTAGTTTTATATTCCACGTTGACTTGGCTTTGAAAACAATACATCAACTAAATACAAAGAAACTAACTGATTAAACATTTTGGACAAAAAGCAGCAGTGGCAGAACGTGGCAGCATGTTTGGTTTGCCAGTGTATCCTAGCGTATCCTTGACTGTCTGAGACGGGTAAACTTTTTTTTCGAGCAATCAAAATGTTTAAAAACCGATTGGTAAAAAAAGAGTATCATGAAACGAAATATTTTTTTGCTTTTCTTTTAATAATTAAATTTCTTATTTTAATTGTTATGCGCTTCAGATCGAACGTTTTTTTTTATTCACTTTATTCATTTAGCACGTGCCTTTTTTTCTCTCCTCCGGCGTGATTTTTTTAAGAAGAGAAACGATTTCCCCCTTACGTTTGATAGCACCCATGTTAGAGCGCGTAACTTTTTTAAAACAAAAGCTAATAAAAAGTTGAAGTTTTCTCTCTCTGCGTTTTGAGTGTATTGTTACACTGATAAAAGATTGGTTTTACCAGAGGTTGTGACTTGGAATCTGCTTCTGGTTGAACACAAGTTGTACGAGCCGTTTATAAGGAAATTTTACGTTTATTGATACAGTGATACAGAGCAGGTGGACATGGGCGGCGAGCGACGCCGCCTTGGCGGCTAGTCTATATATTAATAGCCGATTCTCTGTCTGTCTGTCTGTCTGTCTGTTTGTTTGTTTGTTTGTTTGTTTGTAAGTCACGCAAAATGGTAGATGAGTTGTGAGCGAAATTATTTCTTTTTTTGTGTGCGACGTGAGTTCGAAGCAAATACATTGCCACCCTAATCGAACGTGACTTTTTTTGGCTGATGAACTAATAGGAATAACGTTTTGTTTTTATAATTATTGTTAGTTTTATATTCCACGTTGACTTGGCTTTGAAAACAGTACATCAACTAAATACAAAGAAACTAACTGATTAAACATTTTGGACAAAAAGCAGCAGTGGCAGAACGTGGCAGCATGTGCGGTTTGCCACTATCTCTTGCCTGACTGTCTGAGACGGGTGAACTTTTTTTTTGAGCAATCAAAATGTTTAAAAACCGATAGGTAAAATAAGAGTATTATATCAAAACAATTTTTTTTTTTTTTTTTTTTTTTTTTTTTTTTTTTAATAAATTAATTTGTTCTTTTAATTGTTAAGCGTTCTAATCGAACGTTTTTTTATTCTATTTATTCATTTAGCACGTGCCTTTTTTCTCTCCTCCGTGTGAACTTTTTAAGAAGAGAAACCATTTTCCCCCTGTTTGATAGCACCCATGTTAGAGCGCGTAACTTTTTTAAAACAAAAGTTAATAAAAAGTTGATATTTTCTCTCTCTACGTTTTGAGTGTATTGTTACACTGATAAAAGATTGGTTTTACCAGAGGTTGTGACTTGGAATCTGCTTCTGGTTGAACAAAAGTTGTACGAGCCGTTTATAAGGAAATTTGACGTTTATTGATACAGTGATACAGAGCAGGTGGACATGGGCGGCGAGCGACGCCGCCTTGGCGGCTAGTCTATATATTAATAGCCGATTCTTTGTCTGTCTGTCTGTTTGTTTGTTTGTTTGTTTGTAAGTCACGCAAAATGGTAGATTGAGTTGTGAGCGAAATTATTTCTTTTTTTGTGTGCGACGTGAGTTCGAACCAAATACATTGGAACCCCAATCGAACGTGACTTTTTTGGGCTGATGAACTAATAGGAATAACGTTTTGTTTTTATTATTATTGTTAGTTGTATATTCCAAGGACTACGTTGACTACGTTGGCTTTGAAAACAATACATCAAATAAATACAAAGAAACTAGCTGATTAAACATTTTGGACAAAAAGCAGCAGTGGCAGAATATGGCAGCATGTTTGCCAGTGTATCCTAAAGTATCCTTGCCTGACTGTCTGAGACGGGTAAATTTTTTTTTCGAGCAATCAAAATGTTTAAAAACCGATAGGTAAAAAAAGAGTATCATGAAACAAAATATTTTTTTGCTTTTCTTTTAATAATTCAATTTCTTTTTTTAATTGTTATGCGCTTCAGATCGAACGTTTTTTTATTCACTTTATTCATTTAGCACGTGCTTTTTTTCTCTCCTCCCATGTGATCTTTTTAAGAAGAGAAACCATTTCCCCCTTACGTTTGATAGCACCCGTGTTAGAGTGCGTGACTTTTTTAAAACAAAAGCTAACAAGATTCGCAAAAATGCGACTATATATTTCCCCAAAGTTGCAAACATTTTACCAATTATTGTGTGTACATTGATAACCATGAGAAAAATGTATCGTTAAATAATTACAGTATAACTACCATCGACCTGATACTCAGGTTGAATTTAATGCCACAAAAAAACTTACTTTGAAGTTATTATGAAATGAAATTGTTCACGGTCAAATGATAAGGTTTCTCTTAAATTTTTTTACTGAGGAGTTAAAAAGTGACTGAGAAGTTACTATGGACACGTAGCTAAAAATTAGAAGACCTAAATGCGACTAATATGTTCCCTTCTGCATATCAACAAACTCATCAATGTGTAAGACAATTTCATCTTAATATAAGATGTATGATCTTTATTGGTGCAGAAGCTTGACAAGTTTCCTATTTGTAACTCACATAAAATTATCTTACAACATTATACAATCAAATTTGTATACAGGTTTTCTGTACAAAAGAAGAAAAGAAAATTGTTAAACCTAATTTTGATACCACAGTTTACTTTGGGGTAGACATATAAGCAAATAACTATCAAAAGTAATCAAAATCTCTACTAACAAATATTACGTGTAACATTTCAAATTAGGACAGAATAGTTATTTTTTAAAAAAAGATGGCCTTAGAGTGCGTTTACATGAGAGCCGTAGTGACCTCAAACCAGTTTGAAATTTTTAGCTGTTTGAAATCGCCATTCTGTTTACATGAGAAATTTCGATACGGTCTTGGAGAGTTTTGTCGAGTAGAAACAATAGATTTACTACTTTAATCGGAGAAACTTTCGCGAAAGAAACTTTCGCGAATTCGAGCCTTTTTCGCGAAAGTTTATCCCTCGAAAAATTTAAAATCGCTCATTCGCGAAAGTTTATCTCGCGAAATTTTGCTCTTATTTTCAATTCGCGAATGTTTATCCAGTAAAATTTCAATTTGCAATTTTTGAAATTTTTTAGCTACCAAAATGTCGGAGATCTATTTCAAAACCTATGTATATAAGGGAGGGAAAGATTTGCCATTTAGATTATTTGTATTAAGTTTTTATTTCTTTATGTAAAAGTTTTTTTTCGTCTTCTGGGTAAACAAACATGGTTTTGGTCAAGAGGTGGAAATTTGAAGCATTTCGATGTTTTAATTTTTCAATTACCGTATTTCCTCTATTAAGCGCCCGGGCGCTTATAAAATTTTTTCGAAAATTAGGAGGGCGCTTATTGGAGGGGGGCGCTTAAAAGAGGGGGGAGAGATAGGAAAGTGCCGATGCTAGCCCAAAATCATACGATGTCGGGGAATTTCCCTACTATAGCTAATATTATCATATAAGATCTTTGTTTTCATAACGCGATACGAGTTACGAAACGTGTTATTTTGATTACGTAAGCAGTTTCTATTATTATAACCACAAATTACTCATAAATGTAAACAATTAAATATCTCATAAAAATATCCATGGGGAAATACCCGATTGTAGTAAAAAGCAGTTTGTAGTAGTTTCATTTTTATAATATAAATGAGCTAATAATACATATGACATCTGTATTGAGACGTAAATTATTCTCTTATAGGAGTCTTACAGTAGTCTTATAGGAGTCTTACAGTAGTCTTATATTTTTTGTTACAAGAGTCATGTAACAAATAACGTCAACCTGTTTAACAAATCACATGCGTTCTCGGATGTTCCATTCTCATGACTAGGCACGTGTGTTTCCCTCCTTTCAGTTTTTCCTTGACATCTTTCAATTCTTCTTGTGAATCAATCACATCATTCTCTTCATGAATAGTGGCTAGATCGTTTCTATCTTTTGGATACCACACATATAACATTTTAGCTTGCCGTCGTAAATCTTTAGGTATAGCTGTGTATGATTGTGTAAGTAACCATAGCGAATGATTTCGATGTCTACCGCTAATTGCCAACTCGAGCAAATGGTTTCTCTTTTTATCCAATTTTTCATCAGCGATGATGTCATCAATCAAAAATAAGGTTTTATATCCAGCACAGAAAAAGTCCATTTTCTTAATATATTCATACAAAGATCCTTCCGGCTCAATTAAAATCACATAGCTGTCATTCCAGAACCACTTCCGATCTCTGTAAGTCTGATTCCACCTCAAGGTGGGACATATAATCACGATGAAATCAAAGTGATCAAAGTATTCATTTTCTAATAATTTTATGACACGATCCGTTTTGCCGCACGATGTTGGTCCGACGAATAATGCTGTGTGAGGTTCTTTCATGTAAAGTGTATCCATTTTACTAATATAATGCAGACATAAATTGACCGTTTTGAATATTTAATTGAGCGTCCATTATTAGATATATATATGCGTTTAAGTTTCCTGCAGTTTCAGCGGTCTTTTCAATCTGTAAAGTGATACCTTCACTCGCATTTTCAATCCTTCGACCGGTCCCATGCAAGGCATTCTCATCAATTGTTCTGAAATCTAACCATAGAGCATACTTGTTTGTCAAGTAATCAGAGACTTTTACATCATGTAATCCTAAGCGCTTTCGGTTTTCACCGACGCTATTATCTTTTGGTTTTCCTTCAGCAAAATACTTGCAAATCTCATTGTATTGTTCAAACGGCTGCATCCCTTGAGCAAAAAGTTGATTTGGCTTACCCTCGACGATGACAGATACCTTTTCGATCTTTGGATTATAGAATTTACAAGTTTCTCGTTTGTAGGATTTTTCTTCTTCAAATAGAACTAAAATACCCTTCAAAGATTTGGCAGGTGTGTTGAATGACCAATTCCATGTTGTGTCTGACTTGTTTACTCTAATTTGTCTGTGCCGCAAAACCCTATCATAGAGCAAAGCCATGTTTTCGTATTCAGAAGCGATTTGTCTAGCCAACGTGGGTTGTGTCACAAGCTCATATTCAAGAGAGATGTTAGATATTTTGTATTTACCATCTGGGTTACGTTTTTGACCTGCGGCAGTATCTGGAGGGTCAGAATAAATAACTCGGTTATAGTCGTTAAATGTGATCTCGTAGCATAACCTATTACCTAAACCCGCTTGATAATATGGGATAGTACTATCTAGCATCTCAAAGTCGAGTGGAATGACAAACTTGTTTTTATAGGTGTCAGCAATGGCTTTGTCTTCCGCATCATCGTCCTTTTTATCTGAAGCACCGATCCTCAATTTCATACAATTCTCTGTACACCCATCGTCGATGATGATACCTTGTCTTATCGCGTTTCTCTTTTCAAACTTGGTTAACCATAAATCTCTGTAACACCCAAAAAGATCAAAGTCATCGATGCTCAATATCTCGTTACCTTCGAACTTGACAGCCAACTTTTTAACGATAGCTCTCCCAATGTTACTGACCAATGTTCTTTTTGAGTCAGCTTTCGACTCGAGTTCAATATCAAAACTTAGATTAGCTGTGCCAGGGATAATAACATCATCATTTCCTAAATTTGGAAACCTAACCAATAATAACTGATTTTGATCGATCTCACTCGGATTGTGTGTGACAATTACTTTTTGACGAGAACCTTTTACACCGCGGGCAGTTCTAAGTGAACGTTCTGGATTTAACCTCTTTCCATACTCCATTATTAATTATGATATATATAATTAATTATTACTTTTTATCTCGGTTTAGCGGATGTGCAAAACAACGGTTCTTCCTAGGTCTTCTTTTAGTATATTGTCATGCTGATCTGTGAGTTTCAACGTGAGAGACTCAAATACACCATTTTTTAATTTTTTGTATTGAGGGTTTTTAGGCTGAACATGTGTGAAGTCATTATATTCAACCAGGTGATAGCTTAGTAAAATATCACTTAGCTTTCCATTCTCAAGATTTTGAGTGTTGTCGAGTTCAGAGAGATGTAAATTCATTTTGGTTATTTTAGCGAGCTTATTTGTTCTGATTATATGAGGGTCTTTGACTAATGATTTAAAACTTACCTCACCTTCTAAAAAGGCACCTGCTAAAAAGGCATTCAATTCCCTGCTCGTGAATGTTCCTTTAGGTACCAACTTTTTAGCTTTCCCATCAGCAGACAGTTTCACTGTTAGGTCTGTGGTTATTTCATACGTAACATTGTCTGCAAACATATCAACCAATGCAATTTCTTTTGAGCCATCCAAGTTTTGAATGGGGTAAGATAGATATATGGTATTTTCTCCTTTTGCGAGATTTGCTGTGATATACATTTTCTTGTATTAAATAGAAGATAATATTATTAAATAATAATGGAGAATATTTTTAAATATGTTCCCAACGCGCTTTATAAACCAAATGGAGGGCAATACCTTCAGATATTGAATGCTAAAGATTTATACAAACAAACAATTATCGTCTCTGAGAGCGGTTCTTTCCCCGCAACTTTTCCAAATATATTTACTAATTACGAAATGGATGAAAATGATCAACGTATGAAAATTTGGCAGGAACAACCGTTTAAATTATGGCAAACCCAACTCAATTTTGTCACTTGGTGTGCTTCAAGTGCTTGTGGGGTCAGTTCTGAACACCTGAAAGAAGGTCGCTCTACTCCTATGATTAGAGCAGTATATCGTTTTCATGTCTATTATCATATTAGACGAATCATTAAGCGTCTGCAGACACCTCTACCTTTTGAAGATAGTTTCAACCAATACGATAATCCTTATAACAAAGAAGAGTTTTTAAAAATCTGTAGTGAATATGGTGTCGATTCTGATCCTAAAAAATATAAAGGACAATATTTTTACAGCTCGTATCAAAAAAGACGTAGAGACTATCCAACGCCAGGTCTGAGTTATTTCACAGACGACTCCATGACACGATGGATTATAGAAAAATCTAAAGGCTTTACAAAAACAGGTCTTGTAAAAATTTCAGAGAGTGTTAGAGCATATGCTTATCTTCTTCTTAGTTCGCAAGCCTCAGCTCGTTCTTCTATTTTAGGTAATAATTCAAGTGCTTTGACAGCTCAAAGAGTTTTTATGAATAACTTTGAAGACATTGTTAACCGCAGAGTTGATATTCAAGATGACATTAAACGTTATCAAGATACTTTAAATTACGCTTCAAGCAAAGTTGATTATTCTGTTGGACAAGGTATTTACATGTTACCTAGTGACATGAATCTAAACATCAAGTCGGGAGTGTCTGGTTATAATAATAAAATTCTCATATCTAATGACAACTTGATCCTCGGAAGAAACAAAATGATTAATGTTATGCAAGAGCATCATATTTTACCCAAAGTGACTAGCTCTCAAAAAGAAGTTCACAAAAGAGTAGTGAGTCAAACAGATTCACTCCCATCTCATGAAGAAGAGAAAATAGCTTTGGTTTTAGCGATTACCACGATGTTTAGTATATGGTATTATTATTATTATTGAAAACAAAACTCTATTTTAGAGAACCCTTAGGTTTTTGTACCGACAGCCACATGTGATAGTAGTTTAGCTTCATCCTAACACCTTCAAGCCTTGGCGTTTATATCCCGACAGCCACATGTCATAGTAGTTTAGGTTCATGCTAACACTTCTAAGCCCTAACGTTTATATCCCGACAGCCACATGTCATAGTAGTTTAGGTTCATGCTAACACTTCTAAGCCCTGGCGTTTGTTGAATTTCGATCGAAATGACGGTAACCTGAATGTCTCTATGGACCAGTGAAACCTGACAGTGATAAATCACCCAGACACAATGCTAACCATTCCGCGATATATTCAACACAACTGCGGGGAAGTGCGCACTCATGCAAGTTTTTCAACCAGGACATGAGAGACCGAGTGGGGTTCGAACACACGACCTTGTTGTTACAAGTTATCGTTCTTATCCACTAGACTACGCTGACCTGTATGTCATATGTATTGTTAGCTTATTTATGTTATAAAAATGAAACTTCTACAAACTGCTTTTTACTACATTTTTATTTAATTGTTTACAATTATGAGTAATTTGTGGTTATAATAATAGAAACTACTTATGTAATCAAAATAGCACGTTTCGTAACTCATATCGCGTTATGAAAACAAAGATCTTGTAAACAATGTTTATTTATTTAACAATGTTAGAATATATTATTAAACATCGTCATCCTCTTATAATTATTTTGTCAACAAAATTATAAGAAGATAGCAAACTCTTATACAACAAATTTCAACATAATTATAAGAGGATAGCAAACTCTTATACAGCAAATTTCAACAAAATTATAAGAAGACAGCAAACTCTTATACAGCAAATTTCAACAAACTTATAAGAAGATAGCAAACTCTTATACAACAAATTTCAACATAATTATAAGAAGATAGCAAACTCTTATACAACAAATTTCAACAAAATTATAAGAGAGTATAAGAAAATTATAACAAACACAACAAAATGATAGAATATGTCAACTTCATGTTATTAAGCATACTGTTGATCTCGCTATTTACTTTTATTTTGTGTTAAAAAAATACCTCTCTCTAATAAAAATGGCGGAAACAGCGATCGATAATTTAATCAACCAGAGTTATGATGTTCCGGGTGAATTTCCACCTTCAGATGGTAAAAGACAAAAATTACTCGAGTGTGTCTTAACAGGTAATAGCAAGCTATACTTAGGGAAAATGTACACGGAAGAACAGATTAACAAACTCAAAGATGAAGAGGTAGAAAAACTTTTTAGTATTTACGAGGCTAAACTATCAGGTCAAATGGTAAAATCCTTAGGGAAATCACTGATACGCATTTATTCGATGGGGGCTTGTGCAACGTTAGGAATAAACAATCAAGATGCGTTGAGCAATGACCTGGAAACTGACCCCTTCTTAAACTCTGCCCTTCAAAGATTTACATGTGACTTATATTATAAATTCGGCTCATTATTAGCACCACTCAGTGTTGGACTTATTACCGGGAGGCATTATATCAATGAAATAAATTTAAATAAATCCGATGATAATATAAATACAGCAGATAATAAAAATGTCAGAAGAACAGACTCCCATTCAAGTGACAACGAAGAACCCAAAAAAGGTTGAAGCGGGTAAGAAGTTGGCGGAATACAACCGTAAAAAACGAGAACAATTAAAACAAGTGTCACCTCAAAAAGAAATGAATAAGCTCGATGACTCTCTCACCAAACCAAATGAACAACCTATGAATTACACCTATGGTGTAGGTGGAATAATAGCTCTCGGTTTAGTTGGTGGATTTGCTTATTTTGTGTATAAAAAGAAAGAGCAAATATTACCCCGTGGGTCACCATCCACCCCCCTTCCACAAAAATCTAAAATACCAGTGAAAATCAATAAACATGAAATGGAATAAAAAGAAAAAATGTATATATAACAAACATGGACAAGAAAAATATCGTCAACGATTTATATCACGCATCAGTCATATCGGCACTCGCTATCGGCTACTCTATGCTTGTAAAAAAGGTGTTAAAAATGACACCTCCCTCTATTCAAAAGTTCGACTTGGAAGATACAGGAAAACTAGTTGCCATTATCGCCGCTAGTGAAGTGACAAAGGACTACTTAATCAAACAAAAGATTTTACCTGAAAATATCAATATCTAAATATGGCTTCTATCGCAATGATGTTGGGTGGAGCTTTGGCTAACGCTTTGGCTTTCACAGGATCAAGCTATCTGTTTTCAAGTTTATCCAAAGACAGAATCGATAGGGAAAGAAAACGTCATGATCTGGCCATAGAAAAATTACAAAAAGCACAGATTGAATGGCAGCAAAAACGACAGGAAAGGATCGATTTTATCAATAAGCAGCTCATGCTCGAAAAGAAGGCTGATTCAAAATTCGTAGAACTCAATGATGCAATGAGAGAGTACAATAGGGTGTTTAGTAATCATCTTGAACCGCTACCACGAGAGCCTGTATTGAGCGACTTTTATACACCGAGTCATGATCAACATGAAAGAGAATTGGCTTTTATAGCTCTGAGTATGCTCGGTATTGGTGGAATTGTGTGGTATTTTGAAAGATAAAATGTATATTCAATTTGAGTACAAAAATTATGTTACACGATACGTGTAACATATATACACACTCAGATGGTTACCGTCTAGTCACGAGGTACGTATAGATCATCCATCCAACCCCTACAATCAGAGCCCATAAATTTTGACTTAACCAACCTACAACTTCCTTAGCTCTAGTGAGTATCCACGATACGATAGATCCAATTATTCCTGGTAAAGCCTCTGCCGCTTTAGATGCTAATCTACCTAGAAGTGATGCTAACGCTTTAGTTTATTTTTTATCCATTCTTTTTGCATCGTTCTTTTTATCACCACCTTGTCAGGATTTTGTGAAGAGCTTCCAGCTGCTGACCTCCAGATGGTAAACAAAGCTTCCACAAGGACACCGATAGCCATACCAAACGCTGGTCAGAATGCTAACGATTGTGATACTTGTTCGCGGAATAGTGTTCGTATCCTTTCACCTAATGAGGTATTCATTTGTCGAGGACTTTAGCAATGGTTTCTTTGATGCTCGTTACTTGACTGTTTAATTTACCTTTGAGAATATCAAGGTTCTCTTTCCTAGCTTTCAACTCTTCATGTAATCCCTCCACTCTCTCTTGCAACCTCTTTTCGTTGTTCATCTGTGTATGTCGCATCGTTTTCCATCTCTTCCAACTTGTTTTTCTCCTTATCGATATGCTGTTCTATTCGAACCTTTGTTCGCAACCTCTTCCTGAAGGCCTCCTCGTATGTTTCTCAACGCCTTATCCAATCCTAACAACTCTCGCATAGGATATTCAAATAGATCGCCGGTCTGAGTCATTTCATGATCGACCGATTGTTGTCTTATTAATGAGATTAGATCTTCCGTACTATTTGCAATGTTCCCCGTAATTTCCTCAAGCTCTACATCACTCGATTTTGTGATTTTAGATGTCGAGGGAAGCTCTTCTGCTATTTTATTAAGTACCGCTGCCTGTCTGGCTGAAAATTTGCTCTTAGGTATATCATACCCTAAACTACGTAATCTGTTTCTTACCCAATATGTCAGCTATAGCACCGGTAGCCCTTAGTCTTCCATTGTTTGTCAATGGTTTGCTACTGTCTTTGTAGTATTAATTCACCATCTCTAATTTCAAACTGATCGGTATATAACGTCTCAGGTTTGGCTGGAATTTTTCGGATAATCTATCATACAGCCTTCAACTAGTTCTTTCAAAACTCTAGTATTCAGAACTGTGACCTCCAAATGATGTTTCTCGTTCACCTGATGTATGTATCTGTGCACCCGTACGGTCACCGGTCGGTATGAGAGGAAACGTCTCATCGGTTGTTTCATCTGTCGTCATACCATGTTCTCCAAAAGGATCTATGTCAATGTCTGCCATTTTATTTATTTAGAGGATAATTTATTATTATATTATGTTATAACAACCCTCTAAATATGAATTTTAAAATTATCCAAAGGTTACCAACTGCTCCTGAGGATTTGAATGAGCAGGAAAAGTTTAACGCTAAGCGTAATAAATTCTGAGTTTGAAGAGTTGATAAAACTTAAGAACAAGTTTAGCATCAAGCTCAAGAGATACAACAAGGCGATAGAACGATCGATGCTACTAAATGCTAGCTCAAGCGCTATAACCATTGGCTCCGGCATCGGTTCAATTGCAACAGGGGCTACTATTATCGGAATACCTATTTCTGCAGGATTAGGTGGTGTAGCCTTAGCCGGCTCTATCTGTACCGGACTTACCACAGCTGTCATCAAAAGATATCAAAAGAAAGTAGAAAAAGTGATAAAATTATATGATATTGTTACATCCTCAATTTCTGTCTTCGAAACAAGTATCTCACAGGCGCTGACTGATGGAGGATCAATTACAAAGAATTCCAGGTTTTGCAGGGAACATATTACAAAGCTTTAGAAGGACTCAGTTCTACAGATAGAAAGATGGAGACTGAAACTCAAAATCAATTTCAAAAAAGTTTGATGGTAGAACTCCAAAACTTGAAAAAATCCATAAACGAAAATGGTTACTAGGATGTGTGGTTATGTGTTCCTCAATTTGAAAAGTGATAAAGTGATAAATGAAACTGATATAAAGAGATATGATCACAAGTATATATAGACAATGGAATTCCAACAGTTGATACATTCGAACAAACAATCAAAGCAAAACAAGGAACAAATGGCAGAGATCATAAAGTGGCGAGAGCTACCTGAAAACGTGATTTATCATGTTAAATTTTTTTCTACAAAAGCTATGTATGCAGAGTTGAAAGACGGAGCAGGAAATATATATAAGGTGTGGTTGCCTGAAAGACTTTTCATTGAATTAAATGATTATGGTTGGAGCTCTAGAGAGGCCTTTGTCAGACCGAAAGGTCTCAAACAATCTCAAAAGAATTCAGAAAGACAATTCTTTGATTATGACATTATATGGCGCTAGATAAAATCTCGTCGACTCATCTTTACTTGTTTCTAGTAAAGATACTTTTGTACGATTCACCAACCTTGCACATAATCAGGAGGTAGCTCTGTATCTTCAGGTATTAATATCAGCTCTTCTTTCACAAAAGCTCGTTCAGGTCCATCTTGAAGGTAATACATTACACGGTTACCAGGTTGCTCTATTACCTCACTCAATCTATATGTCTTCTTTGACCATATCTATCTGTTGCTCTTTTTCGATGGTCATCGTGCTCTTCACCCGGTTGCAATAGATATCTATACAAACCATCTTGAGGTAATTACTTCAGGTGGATAGCTCTCTCGTTTAGCGAGAGGCACCTCTTTCATTTGATGCATCTTTCGGTTTCATACCGATCATCTGCGTCTTCGTATCGTTTAATCTATCCACAAGTTTATACAAATATTTGACCCACGTAGATGATACCTTTTCCGAATCGTTCAGTTCTTGAGCATCTTGTATTTTGAATAAATTTTCAGCAAGTATCTTGTTCAATGCCTCACAAAAGCTGTATGGGTATGCTTATATTTAGTAGTTGCTCTTTTAATTTCAACGTTATTCTTCTCCAACAGCTTTGTCACATCGGCTTTGAATTCTGAACCGTTATCACATTGAAATACTTTTGGATAGTTTAAGGGTCCAACCTTGTAGATGTCTTCATCATAGCGGCAACCTCTTTGCTTCTTAGTCTTCAAAGGTCGGGCTACTTTAACGTGAAGCAACATCGATACCGGATAAGATGTACTTGTATTTATTACCATATAGCATATCACTAGGCATATACAATATATCAAATTGATGAATCTCATTCGGTTTAGTTACCTCATAATGTGGACGTTCAACATGTTTCGGTGCTGGTAAATGTACTTGCCACAAAGCTTGTTTTGATAGCCACTTCTTAATTACCTTCGGTTTGAAACCAAATCCTCTTAGATTGCGAACAGCCTTTTGTCCTTTCCATAAGTTTTGAGGTTGATAATAAATCTCTTGAAGTTTAGTGTCTGACATTTTTTATTTATAAACAACGTTTTATTTTAGCTCATTTTTTAAAAAAATGACATCAAAGTGGCTTAAAAGTTTTTATTATCTTTATATAAAGAATAAACATGACCGACAAAACAGAATCAGATTACCAATCAATGACTTTTATGTTACGATTATGTGCATCACGAAAAATAAAATATGTTAAGCAAATGAAAAGCTAAAATTTGAGGTACTTGAAAAAATGATAAGGATCCATCTTATACTCTCGATCCTGATACGAAACAAGCATTTTATACACGCTATTCAAACTGGATAAAAACAACGAAGAAAAATATCTCAGATATCGAGAGCATAATAAAGAGCAGAAAAAGATGGTTCGGAAACAAAAAAATTGGCTCGTTCAACCTTGTAAGGGTGTTTTTTTTTACTTAAAATCGAGTAACAAATGTTAACTAGATGTCTGAAAAATTGGAAATTTTAATCTTAAACCATCTTAAAAAGCTAATCACATTTATATTACAACATGACTTCACGAAATACTGTTGTTGAATTAAAAGCTATCGCGAGAGAACGCGGTCTACATGGCTACTCAAAACTCAGAAAAGCTGAGTTGATCGAATTATTAGCAAACCCACCTGTCCGACCTGTTCCACCAAGACACCAAGACCTACTAGGTTTAACCGACCTGTTCCACCACCAAGACCTGTTCCATTTATTCCTACCCAACAAGATATGGATTTGTTTGAACAACAAGAAATGGGAAAATCTCGACCTGTTGTGAAAAGCAAGTTGATGAATGGAAGATGGTTAGTAAATCACACCTAAACTATTCGTGAGAAAGTGAGTAGCGCTTTCAGAGAGATGAAGAAGAAGATTCTCAATCTCTAAGAGAAGAATGATGAAAAAGATGAAAAATTGGTGGAACCAAAAGCGTTTGTCCCCATTGAAATGGCGTTTGAGGGTTCTTACAAAAGGTTCAAGATAAACTCAGATGGAAAAAAGGACGTTGATTCGTTTCTCGAAAAGGTTCGACCCATTTTAAGTGATCTGATTATGAGAGAACTCAAAAACAAAAAATCAATAAAAATTCAAGCAACTGTGTGGATCAAATGGAGAAAGAAGATTATCCAATCCTGAAGCGACAATCTATGTTGATAAGGCGTTCAATAGCAATATGGAAACAATTCACAATGAAAGCGATATATCTGATGTTATTAATAAGATGTTCAATAAGATAATCGAACAGGTTGAAAACCCTGCGTTACCTCAATCCGGTTTGTTATCGATAAAATTTTAAATATTGATGTAGACTTTCACAAGCTAAAATTAACGAGAGGCAGCTCTTACTTACCGCTACCTAAGAATTTCAGTGGTAAGTATTCGATAATCAATCCTAAAAGAAGATGATGAAGAGTGCTTCAAATGGGCTGTTATCGCAGCTTCAACATGAGATTAAGAAAATCCGCAAAGGATAATGAATCTCAAGAAACATGTTGATAAATATAATTGGGAGGGTTTATCGTTTCCAATGGCGCTAAATAAAATAGATTTGTTTGAGAGGAGGAACCCTGATATCGCTGTGCATGTTTTAACAAAAGACGAGAAAGAAGGTATCTATATGTGTCGTAAGTCGAAGCATCTTGATCGCAAAGAAACGGTTGTTTTGTTTTTACTATGTGAAGAGGAAAAGAGACATTATATAGCTGTAAAGAACTTGAGCGGTGTCTTGAGTAAGGTCAACTCGAATCATGAACATAAAGAACATTATTGTTTGAATTGTCTCAATGGATTCTCAAGTGAGAAAACACGAGATGAACACTTTGAATATTGTAAAAATAATGATGTCGCGAAGATTGAGATGCCAAAGGAGGGTAGCACCGTTAAGTTTCATGACGGTCAGTACCAGCTCAAAGCTCCTTTCATAATGTATGCTGATTTCGAAGCTTTGTCAAAAGAGGTTTGTAAAGAACCGCGTAGCGTTATTGGATCATCCACTAAAAAGGTTGGTATACATATCCCCACAGGCTTCTGTTGTTATAGCAAATTTGCTCATGGTGAAGTTTCAGACCCTCTAACGCTTTATCGAGGTGAAGACTGTGTTTTACGTTTTGGATCATGCGGTAGGTGAAGTGAAAAGGCTATACAATATGTTTCCTAAACAAGAATGCGAGACCTCACATATGAAGAGGAACAGGGATTTACCGATTCAGATAAATGTCACATATGTATGAAAGAATTTGAAAAAGATAATATTAAGGTTAGGGATCACTGTCATTTTACTGGTAAATTTCGTGGAGCTGCACATCAGTCTTGTAATCTCCGTTACAAAGTGCCTAAATACATCCCGATCGTCTTTCACAATCTGAGCGGATATGATGCTCATCTATTTATCAAAGAACTAGCCAAACAGTATGGAGATGAAGGGATTGCCGTCATCGCTGAAAACAAAGAAAAATATATCTCTTTCTCATTGGATGTTAAGGTTGGTGAATACATTGATAAAAATGGGGTGACTAGGGTTCAAAAGATACAGTTGAGATTCATCGATAGCGTGCGTTTCATGGCTAGTAGTCTGGATAACTTGGTAAACAATCTATCCGACGATCAGTGTAAAAACCTTCGAAAATTCTTCAAGGGTGATGAGCAATTCAAACTATTGAGAAGAAAAGGAGTTTATCCTTATGAATACATTGATTCTTTTGATAAGTTTAACGAAACTAAGCTCCCACCAAAGATGCTTTTTACAGCAAGTTGAACATGAAAGGTATCAGTGATGCTGATTATACACATGCACAGAATGTGTGGAAACACATGAAAAATAAAAATATGGGTGCGTATCATGATCTCTACCTCAAGACAGACGTTCTATTGCTTGCTGATGTTTTTGAGACTTTTAGGGAAACATGTATAACAAACTATAAACTGGATCCTGCACATTTTTACACTGCTCCAGGACTAGCTTGGCAAGCCTGTTTGAAAAAGACAGAGGTTGAGCTGGATCTGTTGTCAGATATGGATATGTTTCTCTTCGTAGAGCAAGGTATTAGAGGAGGTCTCTGTCAGGCTGTTCATAGACATGCTAAAGCTAATAACAAGTATATGGATGCTAAATATAAGAAGACTGAAGAAAGTAGCTATCTCCAATATCTTGATGCAAATAATCTATATGGATGGGCTATGATTCAGAAGCTACCGACAGGAATTTCAAGTGGGTAGATGCTAATAAATTTACCACCGATTTCATTTCAAAGTTGGCTGAGAAAGACGGTAAATATGGTTATCTTCTTGAAGTTGATGTGAACTATCCTCAGGAGCTTCATGATTCACATAACGATCTTCCGTTTATGCCTGAGCGAAAGAAGATCAATGGTGTAGAAAAGCTAACTCCATGTCTTTCAGACAAGAAGAACTATATTATTCATATCCGTGCACTTGATCAAGCGCTGAAGCATGGTCTTGTTCTTGAGAAGGTTCATAGAGTACTGAGATTTAGACAAAGCGCATGGTTGAAGCCGTACATCGATTTCAACACCAATTTGCGTACTAAATCAAAGAATGACTTTGAAAAGGACTTTTTCAAGCTCATGAACAATTCAGTCTTTGGTAAAACTATGGAGAATCAACGTAAACATAAAGACATACGCTTGGCTACCAAGAAAGAACAATATGAGAAGCTGGTGATGAAACCTAATTTCAAGGGTAGTATCTGTTTCAGTGAACATTTGATGGCTGCTGAAATGCAAAAGATCAAACTCG